>LQRL01004001.1:0-12396 GCA_001703475.1 Hydroides elegans
TGGACCCAAGGGCAAGGGGGAAGGACGGACCGAAGGCGAAGCCTGAGGTCCGTCCGGCCCCGTGCCCGAGGGTCAGCAATCAACGTATTGCCCTCAAAACATAAAGTATTATTTTTATTATATGCCTTTCTGATGATTTTATATGCTTATGATAAAATAAAAGTGATTTTATACTCAATACAATACCCTGTCACCCCCTGTGTTGTAAATAGAATGGCCGAGGGCCAGTTCGGCATTTTACTGCCCTGGCAGTTTCCTTATTATTTCTTTATAAAATAGTTTGCAGGCATGTAATAAAACTTTGAACGTTTGAACGGTTTGAACGCCATATCACAAAAATGTAGAAATATCTAAACTTAAGTAAATGGCTCTCCATAAATGAAATCTAGGATATCATTATTATATCATATATGCATATTTCAACTTTGAACGTTTGAACAGTTTGAACCCATTCGAACATTTCCAATTCTTGGACATACCTCGTTTTTATCGTATGATATATATTTCATTTTTTCTTAAATATTGAACGTTTCCATTTTTATAGATACGGACCACTGTGCAACCGATCACTGCGCAGGCATACAAACGGAAGTCACGTGCACAATAAACAAGATGGCGACTTGCACACGTGCATCAATCATCCTCAAAGGATTTACCTTTTTTTGGTCCTTACCTGTTCGTACATTGCCATATTATTTCCTTATTTTCATAGACATGAATAGTTTTGTTTATTTTTCATAAATAGTTTTTATTTATCTTTTAACTTTTAATTTCAAATTTTGCCAGATACGGATCACTGTGCCACGAGTCCCTGCGCCGGCGCACAAACGGAGGTCACGTGCAGAAATAACCAAGATGGCGGATCATACACTTGTACGTGTCTGGATCACATGGCCGCTTATAACAATATTGAGGGATGTGTGATTCCCCCACCAGGGCTGAATGATCCGGATGCACCAACGTGTGGAAATCCAGAGGTAGGCTGTTTTTAAAATATATGTAGATCAGTCGGAAGGGTTGTCAAAAACGTTTAGATTCTTTTGTCAGATGCTAATCTTCGTAAAAAAAACGAGAGAGCAAGAAAGGCACCTACGTTTGACTTTTCTAATACTATCTTATGCCAAAAATGCGTTTTATTTCCCTTTCGCTAGTTCAATTTGTTGTGCTCCTACACTTTACCAAAACTTTCCTTTAGCAATATGTATATATGCTTTTTGGTGGTATCAGGTCCGTTGGAAAACATACTTAAGTAAACGTTGGGAAGTCGAATAGTCCCCAACCTGTACTGTGCATCATATATGTATGTCATTAAGATATCGGTAAAAACATAACCCGGTTATTTCTAGTGAGATAGACATTGACATGTGTGCCGTCTAAACCGGAGTCTTCACGTCTGGTTTTTTTTTTCGACGTGGCTTCATTTTTATGTACATGTATCACTTTTTTTTATTTATAAAGGTACCGGAAATCCCAGATGACCCTGACCGTCCCTACACAAACGTAGACGGAGAACTCGAATGCGCGGCCCCTGCTTATTACAACACACAGTATGCGAGGTGTACAGTTCCTGGAGACCTAGGATATGGTAAGTGTTTTTATTTGCAAGTCCAAAACTTAATGCGGATGATCGATTTAAGATGTCCGGGATAAAAATAGGGCAAACATAAATCAGGGTTATAGAATTCACCGGCCATCCCCGGTAAGTATTGATGTATATCATTCGGGATGAATAGTTTGTTAGACTTCGCTTGTGGATCAGAAGTCAAAGTGACGTTCTAGGTGGGCCGATACAAAAACGTTTTCTGGACCTTCCAATACACGAACGTGGACGGCGAACTTGAATGCGCAGCCCCTGCTTATTACAACACACAATATGCAAGATGCACTGTACCCGGCGATCTAGGATACGGTAAGTGAAACCAAATGTATCTAAATTTTCGATTTAAAACCATCTTTACTTATTTAACAACAGTAATAACGGTCTAATGGTCTAGAGATGTGTGGTGCCCGATGATCTCGTATATCGTTAGCATTGATATTCAATATTGGACAATGATCGTTCTTTAGACTTTGCTTTTGAACGTCACGTTGAAATGACGTCCAATTTGGCCCATATAAACATTTTCTGGATCGTCCCCACACCAACGTAGACGGCGAACTTGAATTTACGGCCCTTGCCTATTATAAAACACAGTATGCGAGGTGCACTGTACCCGGCGATCTCGGATATGGTAAGTATTCAAACTAATTAAAACACGAACTCCAAATTATATTCAAATTTTGCCCAGTAAGACTTTTTTCGCTTGTCTCTTCTTGCTCTAGTCATTGAAGGATGCTCTGCCGACGTGGTGTCATTATTGTTATGATGCCAGAAACAAATCATAGCGATCTAATATATAACGTAATTTGACGTCAACTTACTATATAAACGTCGACGGAGAACTTGAATGCGCGGCTCCTGCTTATTACAACACACAGTACGCGAGGTGCACTGTGCCCGGCGATCTCGGATATGGTAAGTATTAAAAAATGATGAATACGTCATCCAAACATGATACTATAGCGTATTACCCCATCATCCTATAGCGTATTATCCTATTATCCTATAGCGTATTATATTCGACAAGACGTTTTCTGATGAAGAGAGGACGTTCTACTTTTGGCTAATAAGGCTTCAATTAGTCAATGATTCTCCTTTTTTAAACTCTTATAACCGTTTCAAATATCATGAATAATTTATTACCAAATTTTTAATATATTTATCCCAGGTTGCGAAACACAAATGAATTTCCTGCTAATACTGGACGGCAGTGGGAGTGTCATAGCGCACAACTTCCATAAAATGCAGACATTCCATGTTATGCATATTCTTCATTCCCGTACATCTTCATCACTTAGATAAGGCTTCAATGAGTCAACGATTCCCCTTTCAATCTAGCTCTTATTGCCGTTTCAAATGTGATGAATTATTAATAATTACCATATTTTTTATATATTTTTCTCAGGATGTCAGACAGCAACTTCCAACTTAAGTAAACTCCTATGGTCGTTTGAAATGCATTGAATCATTCAAAATATCATTTTCAGGTTGTCAGACAGAGATGGACGTCCTGCTAATTTTGGACGGCAGTGGATCCGTCAAATCGCATAACTTCCATAAAATGCAGACATTCGCAGCCGCGTTTATAAATCAGTTCCGAGTTGGATCACAGGCTACAAGATTTGCGGTGGTGCAGTTTAGCACTCGGGCTCAGGTAAATATAAAAAGGAATCATACATTACATGACATTGAAAATACGATACTATTCTGTGATGTGTTGTTAATTTGACATGTCGAATTTCAACAAGCTATAATTGTTATCAAGTTCTCAATGTGGCGCAATCAATTTGGCGGAATAAGCCATGCAATTTGCTTGAAATAACTTATGGAGTTTTCAGAAGACTGTCATAATTTTGGTTTAATCAGCTCAAATAAAAAATAGGGTTATTCAATATAACTGACTTCTACCAGGTCGAATTTGGTTTCAATGCCTATACAACCCACGAGGGCTATCAAGGCGGAATAGCAGCAATGCGATACCTTCAGGGCTGGACAAGGACTGACTTGACATTACGTGAAGCTATCGCTCTTCTTGATCAGGTAGACATTCTTCTTCTAATTAAGATATCATGCCCTTATTTTTTCCCTTTATTCTCTTTGCATATAACCACGTTAAAAGCGTTACCATCACCAATGGAAACCAGAAGCATGAACTTATAATTCAATAATAGATTTCATTGATTTTGACATTGTTTACATCAAATAAGCGGGTCCTTGCGCCGGTTCGGTTTTTTACTATTTTCGTTTATTGATGAAATCAGAAGGAGCGATAATGTCACCAATTTTATAATCATACTATATGTATAGTTCAAATCAAGTTATGTGTAATGCATTGTTCCCATTGACCGTTGGGATTGTCTAAAAAAAGAAAAAGCGTCCAATGTGACCAGGCCCTAATGGATTATCACATGAGTAAACTCATGAGTAAACTATATTCAACATTGTTCACAGGCTTACGTCCATCGCGAAGTTCCCCAGCTGGTCATCATTATAACGGACGGTGCCTCAACATCACCAACAGAAACCAGTCTTAAGGCCCATGAACTGAAACAGAGCTCACATCCGCGAACCGTAATGGCTGTAGCAGTGGGATCAGCTATTGACGACCCCGAATTACAAGTGAGACAGCATAGGAGAGATTTTTAAAACCAATATTTATAAAGTCAAAACGTTGATTTGTTCTTCCATTGATAACCGAATCTCCGGAAAACGATAATACTCGTATTCGACGGTGCCTCAACATCACCCACGGAAACCAGTCTTAAGGCCCGCGAACTTAAACAGAGCTCACATCCGCGAACTGTAATGTCTATTGGGGTGGGATCAGCGATAGATGATCCAAAATTACAGGTAAAATTCATGTAGATATATTGGTTCGAACTGTAACCTTCTTATATGAGCTTATTAATGCTAAATCTATATAATGAAAAAAAAAACAGTATAAATTGATGGTTTGCGGCCTATCTATATTAGGAAGACGCGGCGCTCCCCGTTCGGTCTTATATGTTATACTAAAACCTGTTAAATATTTTGTTAATCCTCTCTTTAGTTTTATCAGTTTAAAACATATATATTTCAGAGCGAGCTTCGCCTGCTAGCCTCTGACCCCGTTTCTGACAATGTCATAATGTTGGAGAGCTTCGAAGCACTCAAGGGTTATTCGGCTCGCATGGCTAGGAGCACTTGTGAAGGTAATGTCACGTGATTTGTTGGATAACAAAAACTAGAACCAAAACATTAGAAATTTAATTTTGCAAAACAAAACACAAATATTCATAAACGAAAAAGACTTCTTGCTTGAATAATCAGCCCTTTAAATATATTTCGACGTGCTCTAGATACAACTTCAGCATATGGTCACGTGATAATAATAATTTTAATAACGCTATAGTGTCGCGCATATGTCAATTCATTTAGGACAACCTATCGTGACTCAAAAGAAGCAATAATAATCTTAAAATTGTTTCATTTTTTTATTTTTTTTTATCAATCAAAAAATACTTTTGTGCACCTATCACGAATACAACATTAACGTTTTATCGTTGAAAATAAATTTCTAATATCATCTTGTGCATTTTTGTTTATATTTGATTTCAGATGCATGCGTCGATGAGCCCTGCTATAGCTGTCCTCCGGGATCCACAATGAGGAACGGCATTTGCTGTAAGTTTTGTTAATTTATATCGTGAATGGTTTGAAAAAAGTTTGTTTTTATTATGGTTACATATGATATGTTAATCCCGATTGACAAGATAATGCTGTTCAAAGGTTACAATGATACACCCTTGAAATATATATTTTTTGATAATATTATGTGAATTCATCACGAATCCAAATATTTTTATTCTTATGTTATTATGAAATTGATATATACATTAATGAATTCTAAGATTTGAAATCCACATGATTCCCGGAGAATTTCTATTGTTTTTCGTTTTTATTCATTGTATTTCTTAATTTTAATAGGTCTCTTTCATTTTAGATCCAGATACAATGGACCAAGTGACGGCTGACCCGAGTAAGCAGTTTATTTATAAAATTGAAATAATAATAATAATAATAATAAATATAAAATAATGGACAAGAGATCATGCATGTTATATACATGTATGTGACCTATCTTCATAAATATCAAATAAAAGTTTAATTTATTCATTTTTATAAAATTTTAATGCATTTTATATCATATACTTATAACAATGTTAAACCGCTAAATATTTCATTATTCTCATTATTTACTCAATCTGTATGAACAAATAATATCTCCTTTGATTAAATAATTTATTAGAATTTAATTTTATTCAATCAACTTGATAAAATATTTCAATATATTTTGAAAATTCTTAGCTTGCGATGATGCTGCAACTGAGGAGATGTGTTCCGAGTTTGCGCGACTTGGTCGCTGCCAGCAACCTCACTCGTGCGAATTATTCGCTTATATTCAGGACTTTTTAGTGAATTTTGATTTATATCCCCTTCCTATATATACATATTTTTGTTATATACAAACAAACATAATTTGATAAAATTGAAGGGTTTAAGTTGAATTCACACCCATGCTTATATTTAATATTTTGTTAGTCCCACTTGTTTGATCGATGACTTTTTGCAATTAGCGAAATTCATGGCCATCAACCTCACTCGAATTATTCTCAAATTTTATCGCTTAAAAAGAATACTTTAGTCTCAATTTATTCGATATATACCCTTCACCCATTACAATTTGACTCCAATCTTTTAAACCTACCTATGTCTTGTATATAAAGCTTTGTTAGATTTCATTTCACCACCCTGCAAATTATTTGCTGAAAAATAAGCGTTTAGCAAAATTTGATGTACATGTAGGACCAAATGTAACACAAACATCCGTATTTGACTCAAAAGACACTACACATCTAGAAAAGTGTTGGTTTATTTAGTTTGACTTTCCCCTATACCTTACCTTATTTTTGATATTAACATAAATGTATTCAGCTTGCAAAAATGTTACGGCCGATATGATGTGTTCGGAGTTCGAGTGAGTTTATTGTGCCAGAAACCTCACTTGTGCGAATTATTCGCTTACATTTTAGGATGGTTGCGAAAAGTATATATATATGACTCCTACCAACAGTTTATACCTTGCTCATACACTCATGTTTGTGTCATATTCATAAAACTCGAGATAAACCCAATACTTTACTTTTATTATGCCATACCAAAATTATGGTGTAAGTAATTCGCTTATATATTTTGTTTTGCATTAAGCAAATTCTAATTCATTTCATAAACACAATCCTGTTGATTTTTCAGGGTTTGGTAGCTTCTATTTATACCCCTTCTCGTTCCTTCTCTGTACCTCAATTATGATTATTTTGTATTAGGACTTTGCTCAATGTCATTTAAACCAGCAACCCCACACTATTTTGGTGCGTTCGGTCCAGATTACAGAGACCTCAAAAGTTATTTGAATTTAGCTTGATCTAGCTTGATCCATATGGTTAAAATGGTGCGCGGACAAAAGCCCCGAAGGGCAAAAGCCCCGAAGGACAGAAGCCCCGCAATTTCGTCAGCTATTAGTACAGAAGCCCTGCGATAATTTGAAACATATTTTTCACACTTTATCAGATACACCAGTGATCTTTTAAGAGGGCCAAGGCATCCGCGGTTTCTTGCGGATTATCTGCAAGAATCCGAGGATTTTCGTACGCAGATAAGCGAGGGAATCTGCGCTTCCCTTCAACCAAATAGTGTTTGTTCATAGTATCTGACGCCAAACAAAGGGGCTTATCTGATAACTAAAGAAGCGTCTTGTACGGGGAAAATCTTAATCAAAACAAACAGTGCTTTACCCCCTTAATATGAGTGCAAATAGCAAATAGAACATTTGAAAAAAAATTACTTCGCTTTTATTCTTATTCTTTTAAAATATTCGCTTACTACATTGAAATGTTCTTGAAGTACAACTAATTGTGTGCTGAACCACTGATCCTGTGGCCAATCTGCACTTAAAATGAGTTTGCTAACATTAATCGCAAGATTACCCAAATTGATTTTTTATTATAATATCGAAACTAAACATTGAAAAATCCCATAATGCATATTATTTCTATATTGAATTTTTGAAATTGCCTTTGAATTGAAACATAATTATAATGTGTCTTTGGGTATGTAACAAGACATGATTAACGACCGTCTCTGAACGTGAAAATATTTAACGTAAGAATGGTTTTCGAAAGTTGTTATTATATTTCGCTTGAAAATGTGTCGGTTCAAAGATTCCTGAGCATAGATTGGGATCCAGGGATTACGCTCATGCATCGCTTTAATGTCCATTGCGCAACAAAGAGACAATGATGGACCGCGGTCCCTTTGTGCCTTTAACACCAAAGATGAGGGATTAGGATTAGAATGGCCATTTGAGTATGCGGCGTTAAGAAAACCACAAAGAAACGACAATCCTTTGATCCAAACATACATCAGTCGTAAAAAATAATTGAAATAACACATATGCATATACTACAATAATATATTTTTTAATGCACACAAAATATGGGGTAGGGGGTTGGGTCTGTGCAACAAAGACGGGGAAGTTTTCATATATACTATGATAAATAAAGTAAAAAATGTTTGCTTTAATTGCATGTTATCTAAAGAATGATTATTCTGTAAAAATTCCTGATTTAAATGTTATTTGCCTTGAGTTGCCATTGAATATATTATGCCACCGATTGCGATTAATCCAAGTAAATACTCTTATCACGATGATCCTAATCGGTCTCGTAGCATTTGTTTAAACAAGGTATCATATTGTCTCGTACTGTTTACATTATTTGATGCTGCTCCTAAACCATGAAACCTACATATCTTTTAAAACAAAAAATATTCCGCAGGAAACTGCGTACGGCTTCGGATTCCCGTGCAGGAATCTGAGGATGCCTTGGCCCTCTTAAAAGATCACTGGTGTATATCAATCATATTTTTTCAATAAAAAATAAATCTACATAACCGATGTCTCATATTTTGTATCATGCCTCTCAAAATTGCGCGCTCTCGATCGGATTAGCCGGTTTGATGTGCATTTGTTGTGATTTGTCATTCACGTTGCAATCAAGAGTGCCATTGTTACGTCAATTGCAATCGATGATGCCTAACACACAGTCCCACAGCAACATTAAACAATCATGTTTATAATCCAACATTAAATAAATAAATTAATAAAGCATTCATTTTAATTAAAATGTTTTGGCTAAGATTTAGAATTCTCCACTCAGTAAGAAATAGTTCTCAAAAAGGGGGTGATATGGCCCTATCAAAGTTTCATGTTTGATAGACAAGTCGACAGGTAGATAGGTCGACAGGTTGACAGGTAGACAGGTCGACAGGTAGACAGGTCGACAGGTCGACAGGTCGACAGGTCGACATGTAACAACACAATGGAAGTTCTCTATACTAATAATGAAGGGGGTTATAATATATGCGTGATGGTTATTACCTGTCTACCTGTCGACCTGTCAACCCGTTTATAAGTAGACAGCATTATCTTCGTGAATATATTATATCCTTAAACATCGTTATGACGCAAAATCCTTCATAGTTCTCATCTGGCTACCTGTCGACCTGTCTACCTGTCGACCTGTCTACCTGTCGACCCGTCTCCAACATAAGTCGCATCATCTGAGTGAATATTTTATATGCTTAAACATTTGAATGGCGCAGCTCAATAATCTTTGTAGTTCCCACCTGGCTACTTGTCTACCTGTCTACCTGTCGACCTGTCGACCATGCTATTATCTTCTAACCTCATGTTTCAAAAATAGTCCTCAAACTTTCAATTTTCATGCGCGTATTTGTGTGGGGAATTCTAAAGTTGTTCCAATGCAGGCGTGGATCCAGAAAATGTTGAACCGGGGGGCGCAAACAGTAAAAATTATCAGACTGAACCGGGGGCGCAAATTTATTTTTTGGTCTTACATATAAGGACGAACAGGGGGCGTGTTCCGGGTGCGCCCCCTCTAAATCCGCGCCTGCAATGTTTTTAAATCTCGGGGCTTCTGTCATAGCTGCCGAAATCACGGGCATTTGCCCTTCGGGGCTTTTGTCCTAGAACAAATATGGCTTTGAGTTTCTCCTTAATAGTAATAAAATCGGTCTGTTATAAACCTTGTGCTATGACTTAATGCGTTAAACATAAAAATTATATGTTGAAATCAGCAACGATGTGTTATCATTCTACAAAAAAGATTTCACATAAAAGAACCCTTAATTGAAGCATCTTACACAAGACAGTGATGTTTACGTATGAATCCACCATAACATAAAATAATAGACCGTTAGTTAAAAAAAATAATGAAAAACTATATTTATCATTTTTATCAATTTCATTCGTAGTTTCCGGGATGCGCACGCATATTGCCGTCGCACCTGCAACTTGTGTGACCACGTGACTCCGGATTGCCCTCCACAAACAATGTATCACCCGGATACACACGAATGTCAAGGTTGGTTGCCGTCGTGGCTATTTGATTTTTATTTCAATTGTCATGGTTTGCTAATGTATCCTCTCATAGGTTTTATACACAATATAATAAATTGTGAACGAGGTCAACGGCAAAGTATTAAATGTACTACCTATAGATACATAAAGGAAATTCATAAAGCCATGCAACATACATAATCATACGCTTGTGCGCTTGGATACAGTTGTGTTGGCATTTTGTTTGTTTTGAAATTGCAATTATTTTTCTAATTCGATAATTTTTTTTATAAGTACCTTAAACTATTTTCTAGATCACTGTGCCGATTCAGCCGATGCCGCTTCGGACTGCACAGGGTTCGCGGCCGAAGGTTGGTGTACGAGCCGAACGGCTTACATGAGTGCACATTGTCCGGTCACATGTGAATTCTGCGAACGTGTGTGCTCGCAGGGATATATGGAGGGGGATCACAATACGTGTATAGGTAAGTCTTAATCCATGTTTATCTAGATTTCCGTTGATATTGTTTGCGAAGTCAATTATAATGGCACTAATCTTATGTGCAAGTGTGATAGATTACGACAGATCAGCGGATATTCATGAATCGAATTCCTTTAATTCCTTTTTTTCTATTTTAGATTCAAAATCATATATTGTCAATGATGTGATTTTATGTGCATACTCAATCCTAAAATGTACATATTAGAAAATAAAATGTGCATATTCAATCATTAAATGTGCATATTCAACAATACAATGTGCATATTTAATCAGAAAATACGCATATTCAACAATAAAATGTGCACATTTCATCATCTCATTTGCATATTTGAATAGATGTTGACGCATGCAACGGCGGTATTAACGATTAACCCGCCTACTCGATGTGTATCAACCAACCAAAGGACTTCTTTACATGTCTATTAATCTAATTTGCATATTTAATCATCTTATTTGCATATTTGATTAGATGTCGACGAATGTGATGGCGATATCCATGATTGCCCCGCCCATTCGATATGTGTCAACCGACCAGAAGGAAGCATGTGTTATCAATCATCTCTTTAGCATAATTCATCATCTAATTTGCATATTTAATCATCTAATCTGCATATTTACGCCCACTCGATGGATGCAAACAAACCAGAAAATAAATGACAATTTAATTGGAATATATGTTTTTCTCATTTGCATATATAATCATCTCATTTGCATATTTGATAAGATGTCGACGAATGCGATGGCGGTATTCATAATTGCCCCGCCCACTCAATGTGTGTCAACCAACCAGAAGGAAGCTATAGCTGTGTGTGCGATATGGGTTATCAGTTCGACCCAGTTAGCAGGATTTGTCAAGGTCAGTTTCTTTATTAAAGACGCGGTCTGTGCTGTCGTGTTTTCGTTTTGTATTGTCTTTGGCATCAGTCATGTATGTATGAATGTAAATGTACTTTATAAATAAACAATCCAAAAATACAATTAACAAAAAACAGTTTGATTAATATTAATATAATTTCCAAAAAGTCATCTTTGATAATGTGTAGTTAAATTGCTATAGTATTTATATAGATAATACTTTGCGTCTTATCCCATACCCACTCAGCAAGCTGTCAACCAACGTAGAGGGTGATCTAATTGTAATAATAGTAACAATCTTGATATTTTATATCATCTGGCCTAAATATCACATTAACAGGTACTTTCGGCATGATATTTGAAATGCCTTTTTCAATTTATGATTATGAAATGAATGTTTGGAAAAAGTGACGTACATCATGAAAAAATATGTATACCTGATATAGACCCAAATAAGCATATTCGTATATACATGCACGTTTTCGTATTCATATATACATATGCATCGCATATATTACAGACATCCCTTACCATGTGAGTGTTTCGAATGTACTTCTCAAATATAACAGCAAGAATACTGCATGAAGTGTCGGAACATTTTAGGACTTTGACATTTAAAATTACACTATTTCTGATTTCAGAAATTCCTTGTGCCGATCGCAGTATGGAATGCGCTTCCCGCCAAGACTGGTGTTTCAATTCGACCCCAGCCAATCAAACCTGGATGTTGCAACATTGTCATGGCACATGTGGTTATTGTGGCATGCCTGATTGCGAACAGGGTTTCATGCTTAGTGAAAATGGCATTTGCGAAGGTAAGAATAGAAAGGGACGACAAATGGGATATAGCGAGAGTCCTAGAGAGAGGAAGAAGAAGAAGAGAGAGAGAGAGAGAGAGAGAGAGAGAGAGAGAGAGAGAGAGGGAGAGAGAGAGATAGGGAGAGAACAAAGGAGAGAGTTAATGTATCATTCTTCCCGCCAAGA
>LQRL01004015.1:0-15207 GCA_001703475.1 Hydroides elegans
CGAAATTTTTTCGGACCACCGGATTTTCCGTCGGACCACCAGATTAGTTGATCTGGTGGTCCGATGGACCACCGGCAAAAAAAGTTAGTATCCATCCCTGGTAACTATAGTATTTGTTATGGGATTTATATACCTGCACCACATCTTTCTATGCCATTATCAATTATCAAAATGGTCACCCTGACTATGGAAGTTAAAATCGGATTTAGCCTTGATATATGACTCTTGACTTTTGGATATATATCAGTGGGCGCACTGAGAAAATCTCGGGCGCACTTTTCGAAAAGGAGTGCGCCCGTGGGCGCAAGATTATGTCTGGCCAAATGCATCCCTGTAGTTCTCTCAACATATTTCTTGTCAACATTTAACTGATCATGAGGTCTGTTGCAGGCTTTTATCCATATAAGACATTTTGCTTTTTCAGTTTTGGGTTTCGGAAAGCCAATAAAATAAACGTTTTTAAGTCTTCTCTCTTGTTATAATATCGACTGTCACTATTACATGTACCCCACGTACACCTGTAACATCTCTTGGATTTTTTTCTGTCGTTCAACACATTCACGTTTAAAATCATCTGTTAATGCATTATCACTTTTATATATATATATTTTTTTGGCATTTTGAAATATTATCAAATTAAAGCACAAAACATAACATAAGTCGCATTTATTTCAATGCAAATGCTAAAGAACATTAAGTATAAAACGTACATGTAACGATGCTCATGCACCACAAACACCATGATCGGTATCCCGCTGAGCCTTAAGCAGATCAGCCTTATTGTGTGTCTCCTTTTTGTGTCTAGGCAAAAAGGCAGAAAGATGGAACTGCATGTACAAATCAAATCTTTAATTGCACGACGAGTGTGCATTTAAATTGTTTTCGACGGCATTGACAGCCTTGCTTACAAGATTCAGACGTTGAGTTTCAATCATGCAGACGCTCCATTCTTTAGCTGTCTTGCTATTTTTGTGATCGTGCTGTCTTTTTCTTATCTCCCATTGACAGTTTCAATCGAAAGCTCACTTAACAGAAAATAGGGTCTATCTTTTTTGTTGCAATGAGTGCAAAGAAAAAGATTGCAAGACATGTTTGAACCGCCTGAAACAGACGGTGCAACTTGATAAATGTAGCATTAAGTCTTTAATTCTCTTTTTTTCGCATAACAAGTATAAAATAAATAAAAAGATTTGCCAAAAATCTTTGCAGAACTCCTCTATCAGTAAACATGCCTTGTTTGTCGTTTTGCGCTTTGGTTTCCATAACCTGTTGTCATCATTTTTGTCTCCTGGCAGGTTTATAATAGAAGTGGCCTGGTTTTGCAACCCTTTCCAGCTTTAATAATTGCTAGTCTATATTGTCTAGATAATAAATTTGACGTGTTTTCAAAGCAAAAAGTTTCTGTTAATAGAAATCTGCGATGCGCAGTTTCTTCGGGGAAGTAACTTACTATGGCACGTGCGTTTGTTTTGCATTTAAAATCTTGCAATATTGTTTATCTAATGTAAGTTATTTTCATGAAAGTATTCGGTCCTTTACAAATAGTAACTTCCGGTTCGTAATTCACGGACTGTTTGAAAAAAAAATAATAGACGAGAGTGAATATTCTAATAAATGGAAATAATTATTGCGGTGTTTTGCATGAAACCCGATAAATGGTTACCGCTTGATGAGAGGCCTAGACTCAACATTTATTTGCCTCCTCTTCGATTTCAAGCACATATTTCATACACAAACTGGTAGACGTCTACTTAGCCATGTTTTGCCTTTTTAACTGTATGCGGAGTATCAATCACCGAGACTGTTTATTGAAACTCCGGTCACAGCGCTGTCTTTTGCTGGCAAAGACCGATTGCTTGTCAGTGAAATTCCCTCAGACACTTTGCCACGACGTGACTTCAATTACCTGTGCTGTGTGCTATGTCAACTTATGTTGGGTCTCTTTGTGAGAATTGCTTATGGCGAGAAATATTTTGGCAGGAGTTGATACATAACATTAGCATGATTAGAGCAACGGCTTGAAAGATTTCGTACAGGCTTGCTTCGTCTTTTATCGGGTAATATATTATACGCCGCCACTTGCCTAAAATCTAAAGCTGAGCACTGCAAAAAGAGTTGCAAATAAAAGTTAACGTTTTGTGATTAACACTCCAGCATCTTGCTTCAATTTAAAAACATTTTCAACGTCTTACTCTTTAAATAAGAAAACATATGCAGTGAAATGTCTTCTTTCTAAAAAAAAACACATGAACAATTCTTTTTCAAATGCTGAAACCAATAAAGAAAAGACCCAAATTATTTCCAGGCACAAAAAGGCTGAATGATGTGTTGCAATGTGGTGCCTGGTGCCTCGAATCTCTCTGTCAATGGCAAAACAACCAACAAGACATATGTAATTTGGACAAAAAAACAACTAAATAAAAACAGCTCCCAGTCACCAACATATTCACTAGATTTCAGTCAAATCGAAAAACAAGTTGAGGAAACCTTTGCGCCTTTGAGCTATTAATAGTGTATGTTGTTGGATTTATGAAATAAGAGATGACTGTTGAATACTAGGATAGCTTGCAAACAACTTTGGTGTGCTGGCCTGGTCGTTGTGTGGTGTCGTTCCCATGTGAACAGAACATATGCACAAGTGATACGACCTGCGTTTGTGATTGTGTTTATTTGAACGTCAGTTATCAGTAGGCAACAGTAGGATCGTCATCCGATTTCAAAACCTGTCTCGCTTTCCCATCTTAAAACCAATCTCCCGGTACCATATCAGCGACTCATACAAGAGAAGGAGACCGCTTCAGATTACTGCTACCGATACGACCCAACCGACCAAACCGGTTGATCAAATCGAGCCACAATATACAGTCACAGATGTGCGATTAGTGTTCGTGTCATTTTCGGTTAGTTTTGGCCAAGGCCCTTGCTGGCAAAGATCGAGCGCGGTGGCGACTGATAAAATGCGGCGGATGATAAAAGAGCTCAA
The DNA here is from genome assembly GCA_001703475.1 of Hydroides elegans. Lineage (NCBI taxonomy): Eukaryota > Metazoa > Annelida > Polychaeta > Sabellida > Serpulidae > Hydroides > Hydroides elegans. The sequence goes on from LQRL01004015.1 coordinate 2,984, forward strand.
GGGCATGCGATCAACTGAAAGCGACACCAGATTGTCCCATTCTCTCCTTTTTTGCTACACTGTGTTTGTAGCTGCCCAATCCTTACTATTTTTGGGACTCTCTTGCCTTGCTTGCGTTGTAATTTGCGCTGTTGCGATGAGCGTTGCTAATTGTTGGCCTTGTTATGAAAACCATGTGTTCTGTTTATACGAAGCCTATATGTAAATTGAAATTGTTTGTCCATCTTCGTGCCAGCCTGTCGCGGTTGTGAATGATTACGGGTTCGTGTCCGAATGCCAAAAGACGCTTGTCGAGGCCTGAGTGCCACACATATCGAAGTTAGCTTGTTGATTTGCGACATAAGTACATACCAAAATACCAAAGGCTCTCTTTCGAACAAAATTGGAACTTTAGCAACTGCAGGCTCAGGTTTGTTACTATGTAAACATGTTATGCATCATTTCGGAAAATAAGCATTTTAGCTCTTCCAATGGCAGAGACCGTATTTTTATTGTTTATATAAGCCGTAACAGTAGGATTATACATGTGTATGTTGTGTTTATAGAAAAAGCGCGCTTAGCACAATGTTATTTGGTGTCACATATTTTTCGCAGATATAGCACCATTCTGACACGATCATCATTCTATTCATAAGCAATGAGTGATCGCTTCAGCTGCTCACCATAGATTATGGCACAACGCCTATTTACTCATATACATGTACATTGCTTCTCATGGAATATAGATAACGAACCAGCAGCTTAAAAAACTTTGGAGTCAACAGTTAGTTATGGGTCATTATGAGTCATGAGGAAGGCTTTGAGGAAGGCAGAACGTTTTCGCCGCAAATAGTGGTCCATACTGGTCCATGGCTAAAAACTTTTTGGCTCGAGACTTTTTGGCACATCATGTCACTTTAAGAGACTTTATGGCCGGAAACTTTTTGGCCGGAGACTTTTTGGGGTGGATTCGTATGGAGTAAAGCGGCGTTTACATTAGGCAAGTTCCTGGCGCCCGAACCTTGCTCGCCACATATTGCTCAGTGTAAACCGTGAAGCAATACAAGGTCAATTGCCCAAGCAATGTGGCGCGCTAGATAGAGCAGTGCGCTATCCCGAAGCCACAACATCAAAGAGATATGACTGTCAGATAACTGTCACGCCTCGGAGTAGATAATTCTCAGATGCGACGCATATCTGATCCAAACATATGACACATTTTTAAATCACAGAACATGTAAATTCTTTTAAATTTCCCGGACTTTTTGCAGAAATGGGTCATTTATTATAAAAAGGCGGTACACGTTTGAATGACTGGAGACATTTTGTGGCATAGTGAAAACATGCGAATGTTCTGGGCCATAAATCTCTGCTGAATGTATTGTTCAAGAAAGATGCCTAGTGTACACGCAGCTTTATAAACGTTTGGATTCGTCGACACGTTTATGGGTTTGTTCCATTTCAAAGTCACTTTGCCTGCACCTGTGGCAGCCATTTAGCGAAATGACACGTTTGTCGTCTTGTGAAAAAGAAACAAGAGACAGAAGAGGTTCACCCGATAAGAAATAAATGGTTTTGGTACGAGACCCCGTCGTAATATATAGGGTCTACATGTAGAAGTTGGGAAACACTTAAAATAAAGCCAAAGCCAAAATTTGTATGCTGATGCCTCCTTAGTTGCCATAGGCATTTGTCAATAGTGTCATGATTGAAACGTCGCAATAAAAAGTGCTCGCCCCTCTATGATATCCTCGCTAGGTAATATATTCTTACACCAGACTACCTTGGAACACTTTTGGATGAGACCATTAAGCAACGTTCTGTATAGCTGCTCCTTTATTGAGAGTCCTTGTATATATTCTTGACGAGTTTCGATTATTGAAGTAAATTGTTTGCATTGAAAGTGCGATGCGACCAGTTTTTTTTTGCAGTCGCTGCTTAACCATTTGCGCTTGCCTCCATCAAAATTCAATGTTAAGTGTTGACATCTAGAGTTTTAGTTTCTACACACAGACCGTGCCTCGAAAGCGCGTCTCCATCTCTTGATACATCAAATGAGGACTTCGCACTACTTTTTGTCACTTTTTGCGTTTGATATATTTTATATGTTTAGTTTTATATCGTCAAAAGACTTGTGGATGAGTAAGTATCACGGGCTTAAAACTGGCAGATTATATCGTTTATATAAAAGCGAATAGAAACAGGGAAATGCCATTGATGACTGAAATAATTAGAATCTTAATTGAAGTGGCAGGGTACATTAGCTGGTGAGTGATCCATCATAACGACTTACGTGTTAGCATAGCATATACAAGAAATAATTGGAATACGTCCTGGCATAGCTGCAACATTTAAGTTTCTTTGAATTTGAAAAAAAAATGAATCCCATTATCATCAACGTATACGTCACTCACAATCCTCATTTGCGTCGATGTTCTCTTCTCTTAACTGATTGTCAACTCTCATGCTTTTGCTATATTTGATATATAATTCGCCAAAAAAAATAGACAACGCTTAAGGCAAGATCAAGCCTGCAATGTTAGATTTGTCAACAACCGCGCACTCAATGGCTAATAAAGGCAACTTTGGCGGACCAATTATGCATACAATTAGATCTACTCTAAAATATTGTCACAGCTCTCCTAATCTGTTTCGTGATCGTGATGTGTACGATGAGCTATATAGTTTTATCATATTTGGCTGTGCTCTTTTTGCAGATCTGAGTTTGTGCTGCATGGTTTATCTACATTTGTCAGTTGTGTGAGCCTAGATCGCTTGATTGCCAACGTGGCCCCTTGTACAACTGGGTGCGTGCGTGCAACATGTGGTCTCTTTTACATACGGTGAAGATCGGACGTACAACGTGTCACTTGGTTGAATGTGGATCTTTGCCACTTAAGTTTAGGGAATATTCGAAAAATGTGTGGATTTTCGCACTGTGTCAGATATTAAATGAAGCCAAAATTCGATGTGGCGCTCAGTTTATTGATTTGGGATCCGGGTTCGACCAAACTCTCTTAAACGTTTTCTTATAAAAAATAATACTGATGAGTTACTGATAATATGCCTCATCGTACATGATAAGCATAATCATTGACCGCCTTTTGTAAAATCGCCGATCATTATGTTAAAGTTTAAGAAAGAAAGTCAAATATCTGCATGTACTCTCAATGAAAACAACTTGTGAGCTGTAGAATTGGAACAAATAGAATAGCAAATAGCAAAAAATAAATCGATCAGCCCGAAAGTAAAACCACCGGCCCAAAAATCAAATTGATTAAACCAAACCCCAAAAAACTGGCGGCCCGTTAGGCTGGCGGTTTCAGAAAATCAACCGGCCCGAGCGAAAGACTACCGGCCCCGGGCCGATGGATAAGTTGTTTTGCTATTGTCTGGGAACATAAACTGTAAAACAAAAGCTAGATATTTAACAAATATATCCACAGTAAACCAATCGACCCGTTGCAACGCTGAGATAACATTATTACATACGTTCAGCACATGGCCTTAGCGCTTACTAAATCCTGCTGTGACACCACCACCAGGCAAAAGAGCCTGCACGCTATCTCTTGCCAAATCAAATGTTTGCTCCGTCGGCGCTTGCCGTTTCACTCTCAAGTTCTGGGTCTCTTTTCGGTCACGACTGCCGCGTTTTCATTTGTTGAAGAACTATTTTTTATAAGCATTGAGCAAAGCGGTCCCTGTCCTGCTGTCACACAATCGCAAAGTTGAGATTTCGTCTCCTTACCAAAGACTACAACCGACGGATGGCTTAAACTGATTCAGAATTGAAAATCAAGGTTAATGGATCCGACTAGCGTTTATCTGGTTAGGTACATTGATTCGCCATAATTAAAAAAAACTCAATGGTTTAGAGGACAATGTTTCCTCAGGGAGCGATTGGATCAAATACAGTTGCGACCTGCTGACTTCTTTACGAGGACTTAATGGAACAATTTATGGTCCAGATAATTCTCAAGGAATTTTTAGAAGCACATGCACAAGGTCGTAGCAAATCTTCAATATTGCTTTGATGAAATATTTTAACAAGTGCACACATATGTTACTTGAAACAAGAGCCTCGTAGGTTTCACGTTTTATTTTGCATGCAGGATATCTTGGAACCATATAACGTTGTGAATATTGCTTGCAGTCACTCAGTCTGACATCAGTTCTTGCGAAATAAGTCAAATAACAGGAACTGTCGATGTCAGAAGATCATCGCTAAAGACGGATACAATAATGAACTGATCTCGGCTTTAGAATTTCTGCTCCGAAAAGTAATGGTGTAGATAAGATTCTTCTTTAGTAAATGAATAGTTTAATTTGATGTCTTAACAAAAAGGATTATTGTGTGTTTGATGAATCTTTGCTTCCTCTTTTTCCAGACAAGGAAGTTGGACTTTTTGCCGAGTATATAGAACAGTGGTATTGGAGCTGACTCGTCTGTAGAAAATCCGCCGACTTCAACCATTGAGGTAAGTGTAGCTCTTTTTCAACTCGATATAATAGTATAATTAATTGCCATAATAACTAGGCGTGTATCTTGGTGTCCTCCTTTTATTGGTGACTCGAAAATATTTTGAATCGACAAACATCTTTTTATGGATCGATCTGTTTAAATTAAATTTGAATTTAAGTGCAACATGGGTTATCATTGCGAAATGGATTTTCTCTGCAAGAGTGAATTAAGTGGCCCTAAATGATTGGTTTTATTTTTAAAAATCAAATTTGAAATAAGACGACTGCTATAATCAAGTGTTTTTATGAAAGTTACATCTTGTTGATTTATTATTACGTTTTGATTACCATATATTTACAAAAACTATTAACCTTACAAGGAATCCAAAGGAATATAACGCTTAGGCGAATGAAATGAGTCTGAACTCTGTACAAAAATAACCTGTGTTATCGATCTCATTTGGTAAAAGATTGGGTAAACCTTTAAATAGACCTGAGTGTTTAGTCTTGCAAAGTCTTGCCTGCAAAGAGTTTGCTAACATTCAATGTGTCTCCTCTTGAATTCGAGTAGAGAGACAATGTCCGTGCACTTGAATACTAAGTGCTCGATTCTGTCTTATCTCCTTGTCTGGTCTGAGAAAGTTTTGCGATTTCGTCGTGCAAAAAAAAATCCTTTTCAGGTTTAATGTAAGGTTTGTGCAACGATTTTTGGTTTTCCTCGCGACCGTTTCCTGGCATTCTTAAATTAAAGGGAGACCATTTTGACTATCTAAAATTTTATTTATTTTTTGTTCACATAAAAAGAAATGAATATATATTTATATACAATGTTCTTTGAATAAATGTGCTTTATAACATAATCAAACACAGGATAAATATACATGTATATTATATAATCAATATGTATTGTTAAGATTTGTATTCTTAAATTTGTATTCTTAAATTAAATTATGTTGTGCCTTCATTAGTGTTTTAAGCAACCTATGGACGTTTTTTTCTGCAAATGAATTGGACGGGAAAAGATTCGTTGCATTCGAAATTCAAAAAAAGTAATTTTGAAATAAATAATTTTAAAGAAAAGTACATTTTTTAACTTCATATCCCTTGTAAACAAATCTTGACACTACAGTCTTAATATACACACACTACAATGTGTAATTTTGCTTCAAATAATCTGAATGTTATGTTATCTCATATTGGTTATGGAAACTCTTGATTTTAATGCTAACGGTGACTTGGAAAAAATAATGTTGATTTATCTTAACTATGTTTTTCTGGTAGGATAACACAAATCTAAGCATAAACATTAAATGACTTATAACATTAAAGGTCAAATTTGTTACATGTTTAGATTCTTCCAAATCATTTTTTAATATAAATTCTGGCTATAACCTATCGGTATACTTTCGCTTTATTCGAATATAATATCCTGATTTGTCTAATGTATGATGTAAAGAATATGTCCAATTTTCTTGACAATCTCGTTTCGATATGATTGAATTTATTTGAAAACCTATAATTTTGTTTGTGGAAATGCAATGCCGCAGTCATGTGACTTTGGAAATTAACTGAACTGGAAAAATATAGATAAAAATCTAATAGCTAAAAATGTCGTAACATGTATTCATTGGACACATCTTTGAATACTTTTCTGTTTTTTTTTTTTACAAAATGTTTACTGTCTTCATTTGACTGATTTTGAAATTGCATTAGGACCTCGTTAAGAGTTTAATCTCTAGATAAGGATTACCTGAACTTTTTCCTCTTTGCAAAAATTTGTTATTCATCGAAGTAAAATTGTCGATTGATACGAGGTTCTATTGTGGTTTAAAAAAAAAAACATTTTATGATTGAAGCGAAAATGATTTAATCTAGAATCAAGCTATCATTCTTTCTAATATTCAGAAAATTTCTTACTTTCTTTCGTTTCTGTTTTATTTTTTGCTGAAAATGATTGCTTTATACTTTGCAGAATTACACTTTCACAGCGATACAAAAGACTCTTAATCACCGAACGCACTGAAAATTAGAAACGCACCCTTGTAGATACTTTCACCGAATTATTTGTTCTTGTTCACAATCTGAGCCCGAGAACAATTTCTCTATTTTGAAAATGAACTCCGAAAATCAGTATAATCATGTCCCTTCTTCGCTGTGCACTTACTAAATCAAAGCCATCAGATTCTGGTGATATCACCAAAGACAATCCAGATGACCATAATGAAAGAGATGTGGCACCAGAATACATAATGTCGTCACGTATTCAAGAAAAAGATGATCATTCTGAGCAACCTATTCCTCTGGATTTCACTAAAACAAGCTCTGCACAGGGCCCGGACGTAATACCGAATTCTACCGATTCAATGGATTCTTGTGTTAAGACACTCAAATCCTTTATCATCAACAAACAAGATTCAACGCCTGAAAGTAGACCGCATGAACCCGTTACTTTAAGTGACTTCAAACTGCGTAGCGCTCGGAAAAGTGTAGCGCGTCGACGCACATATGAATGCAAAAGATGCGACTCGTTTTACACTGAGCAGTCTCGTGTCTACTTAGAGCATTTACGCGACGTCCACGATGACCATATTCAGATCTACCAGTGCGACGCCTGTCCTTACGCATGCCCAAATCGCCATAAATTACTACGCCATCGCAATAGTGTCCATAAGGAACTCCCTCGGGCAAACCTCATTGATGTCATCGATGTGCGTCAAAAGGAGACTATCGAAGAATCCAAAATGGCGGCATTGGGTCGTCAAGGCAACCCAACAAATAAGCTAATAAATACGCAGAAGGTCAAAAGTAGTCCCCTGTATGCAACTCATTTTAGTCAACAGGCCAGTACTGAGGTTGATCCAGATGCAACGTCGATACTCACCATTAAGGAGCGCCAGAATATCTTCAAACAGGTGCAAGATATGTTCATCGATGCCAATGACTCGTTTGGTAATGTTGCATTCAACCCTGGACTAATGAGTCCCGTCTTGCCCTATGTATTTGAAAACCACGATTATGGAAATGCAAGTGATGTTACGAGCGATGTCAACTGTAATGTTCTGGATTTGACTAAGAAGCCTCCCCATACCGAATCGAAGGAGCGCCAAAATCAAAGTGCTAACGATCAACACAATAAAAACAGTGATGAACCGATTTCATTGGTCAAAGCTAAAGTAATGGACGCGCCTGAAACGATGACTGTGCCTGATGCGAACGAAAAGCCAAAGTTAATTTCCATATTGAAACCATCTACATCCGCGTCCGGTGGCAGTACAAGTCATCAGTACATGGGCATTGAAGATAAAATGAGAGGGAACACATCTGATAAAAGCCTGTCTGAAGCATCGGAAACAGTATCAGATGATTCTCTGTTAACTGATAAGGGGGCATCAAGACAAGTACCGCCCAAATTACTCCAGCCATTAACCATTGTAACTGAGACCTCGAGACTACCACGGACTTCCATCAACCACCAATCAAACGCATCTGACCGCGAATCCCACCCACTAGCAACACCGGAAATACCACCTAAACCACCTGTATCCACGACACCAAACGACCGGAAGTTACCAGGATCCAATATGGCAGACATGTTTAAACATCCGTTTCCCAGGATGGCTGTCGACGACCATGATAGTACATACGACGGAGACACTGAAGTCGAAGCAATAACAACAGCAGCAGAGCAAAGGAGGAATCTCAACAGTAGCGCCTCCAGTGACGCATTTGTATCGACGACGCGTAATAATCCTTACGATGTTTTCAATTACAATAGTGGCGATGAATATATCTGTTCGCCGATCAAAGCTCTGTCACGGATGGAGAATTCGCTGAGAAGGGTTTGGAATAGCGGCGAGCGCTCAATACAAGCAGCGGCGTCCGCCCCGACAACGAAGAGTCAAACAAAAAGAAAGCGCTCTTCAAGTAAACAAAGTCGCGATAACCCACAAAAGCCCAACAAGGATTCACCAAAAACTGAAAGTGTGTCATCACCGGCGATGCCAGTTTCGAAATCGATAAATAAAACGGCTCCATCAACTGTCTCCCAAGCGAGTCCTCAGATTCAAACGGTGGGAAGCAGCGTTCATACCACAGGCAAACATATGGCTTCAGAGAATCCTTATAGCTATATCAAGTGTATCATAGCGTCCCACTTTGGTGAAGGGCCACAGTATGGGTGTAGGCTTTGCAGGTAACTGGTCTTTCAAGCTATCTGCATGCACTATAATTTCACAGAAAAAAAAGGAGTTTTCACGCTATCACATCTTTATATCGCTTCTTAATCTATACTTGGTTTGGGCTAATCATAAAAAAAATTAAATTTATTTAAAATATTTAAATCTATTATAACGATTTATAATGATTATCTAAATCAAACTTGATTTATGCTGCCTCTTTGTCCAACAAGTAATATTTTCTCTCAAATCCTAATTCGCGCTATTACACTTTCTTTGATTCTCGATTATCTACTGCTTAAATTGTGGTGTGTTGTTAGTATGTGTGTAACGATTTTGCTTCGTAATGCATTGTGCAAAAATCTTAACCGTTTGATGTAAAATTGCATTGTTTTGGTGTATCTAATTATTGTTACTTCTTAATATTGTGACCATTCCAATTTACGTTTACCAACTTTGTTTCGGTGTGTTTTTGCTGCGTGTGTTTTATTCGTTTCTCCCTCCATTCCATCCATTTCTAGATACACGAGCGTGCAGAAGTGGAAGGTCGCTCACCACGTGCGCCACGTGCACTTGCGCAACGCCTTCTACAAGTGCGCGCACTGCGACTTCGTCTGCAAACGCAAAACAGAATGGACCGTGCACTTAGTGAAGCACAGCGGCAAGCGCGTGCACGCGTGCAAGGAATGCGACTATAAGACGGTGATGAAAAGGAACTTCGTGCGTCATATGGTGCATCATACTACAAAACACGCGGCCAAGTGTTTGTATTGTAGTTATTCATCGAGCGGAGAAGCGGCCATTCAGCGGCATATGTCCGAATTTCATCCGTCGCCCAAACAGGAAAAAGAACATTTGGAAGCACAATTGGCCTTTCACCAGGCATCGAAAGCCGCCGCTGTACGGGGAATGGAAATACAGCGCCAGTTAATGACGACTCCTCTTATTGATACCAATAACGATATGACTTCATCAGCGGAAGTCATTTTCCAGACACCGGAAGTGCCTCGGAATCCGTTTGTTTACCAAGGTGCATCGACCCCAAGGTCAGGGTCATTCAGTGATAGTTCGACGTCATCAAGTGCAAGTTCAAAGGTCAAGGGCATTCATACGTGTCACGAATGCGGCGCGTCGTTTCGAGGAAGGTCAAGTTTGCGTTCGCATATGATCACGCATTCGAATGAAACCCCGTGGGCTTGTCAGTATTGTCCCTTGCGCTATAAGAGGAAAGCGGATTTAGGAGCGCATATGAAGAACAAGCACAACATGCCTTTACCTACGGATGTCAAGCCTGAATTTGTGCCAATCAATGGTATGGACTCGAATGAGTCGCATTCGAATTTCACTGATATCAAAACAGCGAATCCTGGAAACAGTTGTTTTAGCGAACAGCCTTTGAATCTGTGTGTCAAGCAAGAAATCCCAGCCGTGGATGGGGTTATTGATGACCGAATGGACTACCAAGAGTATGAAGAAGATAATAACGAAGGTGATGCAAGGGAAGACCAGCCACTTGACTTATCAACACCGACCATGATGTATTCCAGAGACAACTTAAAATGTAGTCATTGTTCCTACATTGCCAAATGGCCAGGTGATTTGAGAAGACACAAATTGATCCATTCTATTGAGCGGAGATTTCAATGCGGCATTTGCTCAAAGAAATTCAAATCCCATTACGACTTGAATACCCATTTGCGCCGCGTCCATAAGCAAACCATTCCGAGGGGCCGCATCTCCAAATTCGCCATTCACCGAGCCTATCAGGGACGCCCCAGTCACATGCTGAATCAAAACCATTCTCGCCATAGCGGATTGGTTGATCGTCAACAGAGAATACAGCAACGTCCTCCAGCAACCACGATGTATCAGCAAACCAAATGCAGACGTTGTGACTTTGTGGCAAAAGACAGAGGCGAGTTGGAGCGGCATATGAGTGTGCATACAGGCCAGAAACCCTGGGCGTGCCTGTTTTGCGAATACATGTCCCACTGGAAAGGTGACATGAAGCGACATTTGGAGAAACATCACCCGGCCGCAATTGAAAAATATGGAGATATTCAGCATCTACTGAGTCAGTGCTACTCGATGGTCAATGAAGACAGCGATGGAAATACTAATGTCGATACGACGTTTTTCTCGGGTGATTCCTCTAGCGCACCCAATGATAGCGACGGTCGCACTTCAGCGTCACCGAGTCCTGTCAAAATATTCGGCCTCAACGGAGAAAAATGCGGCGGAGAGCCCGAAATCAAACAGAAAATTCTTCCAGATGGCAGCCGAAAGACGATCATGAAATGCCCGCATTGTTCTTATGAAAACGAGGCATTATCCAAAGTCAAAACTCACATGGAAATACACGGCAATCTGAAGCGCTTCATGTGTCCCGAATGTGGCAAACGCTCTAACTGGGTATGGGACGTTCGTAAGCATATCCGGAAGGAACATCCTGGTGGAAGCTTGGATGTCATTCAAATGTCGGTAGAAGATGCACGAAACAGCATCGAACAATACATGGCCGATAATGCCCACCAAATCGTTGCGAGTGGGTCGCGTAAACGCGCGGTTGAAACGGCGTCACCATCGAAATTCGTCGTTCTCAAGGCGGAAATTCCCGAACCCAGCGCTGTTGTCTCAACGCCCCCAAGGCGACGAACACCAGTGCAACCAGGAACACCGAGTCCATCGGCCAAATTGCGGCCGTTTAAATGCTCCGAGTGCGGACGCAGGTCCAATTGGAGATGGGATCTCAATAAGCATATTCGCACGCGCCATCCCCGCGCTGAGGTATGCATCCGATCCTATATATTTTATTTTCGTTTATGAAAACGAGGGCCTGTGTTCTTAAATTTAAAAGTTCTGGAATCAAAACAAAAATGCGCATAATTTGTACAATCATCGTGCAATGATATAATTCAAACACAAGCCCTCGTATTATATATTTTTCGTTAATTTAAGTTGTTTTATTATACTCCTCATTGATGTTATCTGGATATATCTGTTATCTTGTGTTACGTTTAAATGTTTGATTTAAAATATGGTTTAAGCATGCTGAAACATTCGTTCGTTCATTGTTCAGATTTTTGTTTAATGTTGGTGTGATAAAATGGTTACCTTTCAATGTAAACATTTTAATATGTTAATTTTGTAAAAATCTTGGCGTTTTATTGCATTTGCCTCTTCGTGTTCATAGTTTTGTATTTTCCATTACTTGATGATGGGCAGTTCAAAACCCGCATGGATTATTTTGCTTAATGGACCCGTGTTTTCAGTTTGACCTAGCCGCTGTTGTCCCTTGTGCAAGACTATATCAAAATCTTCCTTTTTAGGCGATTGACTTAAGTTCAGAGAAAGATGAAGTCCGACGAATTATTTTTTGTCCTTCAAAATTATCTCAACCAAATATCCATTTATAAATCTCAAAATTCGTGTAAACTTGAAAACCACCAATGATAGGAATACCAATGAAATCGATAATTCTAACAGCGCGACCCTTATAACGATGATAGATAATTGGCATAACTATTGATAGTATTTTATTACATCGGTTCATCTAACATATAGCCGATGTTAACTAGAAATCCGATTTCATGAGTAACCTTCATTTGG
>LQRL01004024.1:0-14764 GCA_001703475.1 Hydroides elegans
TAAAACTAGTCTAGCTGCAATAACATTCCAATTTGCAAGAATCTACCTCTTTTCTAAATATGCCCCATATTGGGAATGGGAGCACTTTTCGGGGCTGAAAGTCCTCCATTCACTTTACATGGTGGACTTTTTCAGCCCCCGAAAAGTGCTCCCATTCCAAATATAGGGCATATTTGGAAAAGAGGTAGATTCTTGCAAATTGGAATGTTATTGCAGCTAGACTAGTTTTACAAAGTGTTGTAATTATTATAACGAAAGGACATTCTATTTTTTAACAATCGTAGATAATCGGTGGTATTCGTTTTCGATAGCACAGTAGACTCCAATAGTTGAGTAAGAGGAAGGAGGGGGGGTTAGGGGGAGAGTGTGCGGTGGTTATGGGCTGGTCTGGCTAAGGTGGAAATAAAGATCGAGGGAGGGTGCATATTGGGGTTATCGGTGTATGCCTTCCGTTATATCGAACCCCGAACACCAACAGTCATATTCACCAGCTCGTCTCTAAGAGGTATTTAAGTAAGGGATCGAAAGGATGGTTAGAGGGGACTGACTTGGATATATATGGGGATAGGTGTTGGTGCGCTAGGTTGGGGAATATTTTGGACATGCCAGGAAACTCCTTACGGTGTATCGAGCCACTTATGCCACGATCAGATTTCACCAGTTAGATTAAGAATGGACCCAGCCACGCTCCCCCCCCCCCAAACATAAAACCTGGCATAGCTTAAAAATAATATATGCTTTAATGCGCGTTCCATGTAATTTCCATGCAATTAGAAAAGGACAAAAGAAAAAAGGTTTCCAATATGGCCATTCAATAAAGTATCGTCAAAGGTTCACAAGACGATTTTTGTTGGCATGTAAATATGATGACAGGTGTTGGGTTGGTTGGTTTGGACGTTTATGCTGAGGTACGCATAAGATTTACCAGCTATTTAAATTGTTATCGATAACATTTACTATTTTATCAAATACATAGTCTTTGTCTAATGCAAACATTCTATAAAAAGAGGAGCATCGTATTTTTAATGTTCCTTTTACTTCTTAATATAAATTTTCAGTATATACATAAACATTTTGCAATAACCAAACGATCAGCAAATCGCGATCATCACAAAAACCTCTCCGCAAAACTGACATGTCATTGTCTGAATGTTGATGTGATTTTAATGAAGATTTGCCCCTGAAAGAAAAATGTATCCGATCGAAAACACAGCAAAATCACAATGGATTTCGCGAGGTGAAATTACCTAGGTGGCTTATGTTACATCGAACCTTGTGGGGACAAAAAGCCGACCGATTTGACATTTCAATGCCATAAGACAATATGTATTTTTGTCTGTAGCAAGCTTAAAAATATTTGAATAAGAATGAAGATGGAATGCTTAGGCCAATTAAACAATGAATAAAAAACTTTGCAAATTGGGATTAAGAAAATATATATATATAAAAGAATTCTATTTGTATAATTGCTTCATTAGATATTTTACGATACTTTTCACAAGTTATTTGGCAATTTGATGAATTGTCAAACATTGTTTAATTTTTTACAACCACTGAATATGCACAACATTAACTATACGGCTGGTACATATTTTTCTTAACTTCAATGATATAGACTTCTACACGTAGATGGAATGAATATGTAATTCAATGAAATAAGTATATATGGCTCCACAATGCGCTCATTCAACATAACCATATTTAAATAGATTTATGCTTAACCAGAATTAATAAAGAAAAAAATCGCTAACAAAGTGTTAGCTGAAATAGCTTAGTTGTCAACGCAATCATGTATTCTGAACCAATTAAATCTATTATATTCTAAGATAATTTAAATAATTACTTTCTCATGAATAAGATACCATTATTTGTCATAATACAGGTTCGAGTTGAACTGTTCTTCCTACGGCGACCCTTCACCCAATTTGACCTTGACCTTACGGGACGGCCGAAAGGTCATCACGCCGTCGGCCGATGACCTCTCCGTCCTTGAACCCATGACCCTACAGATCGTGATCTTGACAAGCGAATGGATACACTGAATATTCTATTTTTTAACTAAATTAATGAACAGATTAGATTTGGTCAAAAATATTATATATTTCATATTTTTTAATCATAATACTTTATAAAACAATAATGATCATTTTTTATGACACAGGTTCGAGTTGAACTGCTCTTCCTACGGCGACCCTTCACCCAATTTGACCTTGACCTTACCTGACGGCCGAAAGGTCATCACGCCGTCGGCCGATGACCTCTCCGTCCTTGAACCCATGACCCCGCAGATCGTGACCGCACGAGGAGAGGTCACGTGTTTTGCGCAGAATTCGGTCGGCGAGATGACGAAAACGACTGCGTTGCCTGCGCTGGGTGAGTTTTATTTATTTTTAATAGTTTTTCTTATATGCTTGTACTCAAATACAGGTTGTATGAATGGTTTATAGTTATCCAGAGAAAACATTTAAGGCTCGTGATGAATTCTGAAATGATGACCTCTAAGGGCGTCCGTGCTTGAAAGTTCAAACTCAATAGGTACTTCAAAGCATAAAAGAGATTCTATGAGTTATGTAAACTATGATAGATGGCAAATGCATCTTATGCAAAGCATATATTCATTTTATATTTGGAGAATAGTTTTATTCATATTTGATTATTTGAATCGTTTAAATTTTAGGGTTAAATGTTGCAAAGTATTAATTCATCTGTACGAATGTGTAACTTTATATCATATAAACATAATCAGACACTACAAAAACGTGTAAAACGACGACTCAAATTCACAGGTTCTGTTTTGTACAGAACTTTTAAAAGTGCATATTAGAAATGCAACATATCGAAAAGGCTCTCGTGCATCTTCGAATTTCGTGGCGTTAAGAAGTGGTTTTACTAAGAATAAAACCTTTTGTTCAGTTATATCTCATCTTTGCCAATTAACGTGTTACCGCTGAGCTCCTTTTTGTTTCCTCTTTGAATATATCGCAAATACTATATACTAAAATTATGTACAATGAAGCTAGAAACCTTAATATAGTATTTATGTTTTAATAGTAAACAATGAAATGCTCATCAATGTTTAGAAGTAAACATCGGTTACTTGTATTGACCCATTTTTTGAGTGTTTTGATTTAATTGTTAAAGATGTTTATTGGCTGTTATGTTTTTTGGCATTGGAATTAACAGTCTTTGTATTTTCATACAAATGTATATACGTCTCAAGAAATATTATTTAAATATTTTTTCTTGTATTTACAGAAGCACTATCCGGCGTTTCCCGTCTCTCCGTCATAAACTACATCAATTTGTTCCTGCTCAGCGCCCTACTTTCCTTGCTTTTCATTGGTTCATAAAACGCGCATGCGCCTTTCAAATGTAAACAAACAACAGTGGCGCCACCATGCGGATCTCTCTCTTTGCCATTTATCTCGCCACTCGTCTACAGCAGCAGTTTAAGTCGTCAAAGATAGATTGATTTTGGTTTGATTAAGCATATATTTGCAGAATACCTTTTAAAAGATACGACATGAAATCATACATGATAGGATAACGAGTCGGTTTTAATTTCGTTCGCGCTTTTCTCATCTTCAAAATTACGCCATAAAAGGTGATGTTTGGCATAAGTGTTGCATTTTAAAGCCTGCTAGATGTATAGTTTCGTAAACGCTGGGTAGTAACCGGAAATGTTGTCGCATTACCGTAGAAAACGGGTTAGTCACAAGGCTTAAATGTCGTAAATTATATCGTCGTGAAAATTATCTTTCACAGTAAGATGGCAACGTCTGTTGTCGAGTATTTCGGTAACGTTGTATTAACATATCAAGCCATACATTTTGTATAAGGTGCTACAAAATAAAACTATGCATTCATTAGTGTTACGCAAATAGAATATACTATGCAATACCATCGTTTTCATTTTGCAAAGCTTTTTTTCACGCTCACTACAGCAATGAATTTTAATTAATCTCAAATGTTATATATGCAGACTCTACTAACGTGCGTAGGATTTTTTTTTGTGCGATTCGAACTTTTAAACAGTACTAGATATTGAATTACTGACTGTATTAAAAAAAAACTTCGAAAAAAAACCGTTATGCCAGGAGTACCCAACGAACGAATTTTAGAAGTATGTTTTATATGACATCTTTTAGTATGAAACGAATTCATTTGCCGTTTAAAGTGCCTAAATATAATTCCTTTATATAACAACTTTATTCTTTATTTGCAAGCCAGGAAAGCCCGAAAACCGTTGCCAGCAAAACTTTGCCAGCAAGAATAGATACTCTTCAATGTATCTTGATTCTCTTAAAGTAAACCAAAATTGGTATACGCCCATATTTAGCCCTAATTTAATCATAATAGAGTATATTTCGTGAAATAATTCCATTATACCTACCTAAGTTCTTGGACTAACAGAAAAAGATAATTGTCATATTTGTTCTGTTCTGTGAAAATGCCAGCAAGGAAAATTTCCCAGCAGAACAGATATTCCATCGAATAAATAGCTGGGTACTCCTGTTATGCAAAGGTGTCTTACAAACTAAACATGAATAGGCAATTATATAAAAACGACTTCATAGAAAATATAACAAATTGTATACATCACATTGAACAGTGCTTAAGCTACAGTAGATAGCGTTCGATACAATCATTTTCTAACATTAGTCATGGTGTATATATGAATATGGATGATAATATCACATATTGTTTAATGTCTGAATATTCTTTTTTGCCATAAAGGTTATTGAACGCCAAAACTATTTTCAAGTTAATATGAAAGTTAGAATGTGTGCCATTTTTTATCATCTTTCATTTGTCCGATATTTGAAGTGTTCTTGCACTCTAAATTTTTTTTTAAAACTACAAGTTGGTTTTTAAGTTTATTTTTCAATCAGATTGTACATAATTATAATTGGAGATATATTAAACAATGGCAAACCGCAAATTAAAGCTTAATGTTTCAATTCAAACGTATTGAAATTTTGGAATTCTCATAATGTCATGCATACTTTTTATAGCCTAGCTAGAAAGCTGCTCCTGTTTGAAATATGAAACTATATTTTTGAGAAGAATGATAACCATAAAGTGCAAAAAAAAAAATAATGTACATGTTATAGATAATAGATATTTGTTAAATATGTATGTAGGATATATTTTAGTATGAATAATTATGATTTATTGTGAAAATGACTCGATTAATATTTTTCGAGTGTAGACCACACACAGTTCGATTTTTGTTAAGAATCTATCATCAATAAACGCGTATTTTATAAAATTCGTTTTAATATTTGAGATTTATATTGTAAAGGTAATATATATATTCTTAAACATCGACTCTCTGTAGATTTGAATTTTTGAAGACTATTTATTTCACTTCTGTCATTCTTTCATTGAGATACAAATATTATACAAGTATTACGTAAAATTTTCAAAAACGTAATAATGCTAATATTTGATATAGATAGAAACAACAGAAAATTGCGAACTTTAAAACATGTTTATTGTGTTCAAGTAGTTATCATATAAATGGTAGAAAACGAATATCTTCTTATAACATATAGCTTATTATATATAAACAAGGCACATCATGCGTGAACAAAACGAGAACCCAGAAGTCATGTACTCTTTCATTACACCACACACAAACTTTCATGAGCACTTTGTGAGCATACATTCACTTATCCATATATTTGAAGTTGAATACAGTTCTATATCATTTTAACTAAATTATATGCAACAAGTAACGATACATATAAATGCTATGGTAGAAACCTATCACTTTGTTCATAATAAATGGCGAATTAAATACGATATTTATTATTGGATGAAATAAACGCTCTTATAATGAGAATATGTCACCATTAATTGCTTTGAGTTACTCCCCACGGATTTTTCAAACTATCATTTCGAAAAAGATCGTTACAGAATACTTTATGATATTGATCAACTACATAGTCTTCAATAGAAAACCATAATGACTGATGAAAACAAACACATGTGAAAATAATTTGACTGCAGTCCTCTTTTCAAAACAATTTCGTGAGGCAATCATATTTCATGAAAATTTCATTTCGGTTGTTAAAATGACATACATTTCAAAACTGACAATTTGCCAAATTTGCCTCCTATATTTCTTTCTAAACAACTTGGTGCATAAGTGGAGTTAATTCGCCACAAATAAACAGCGTTTTCAGGTCTATTTCACAGCTTTATATAGTATTGTCATGAGATACACTATTAAGTAAAGTAAAGAAAGAAAAACCCTATCAATGTATATGAATGTTGCAGTTAAAATTATTTTTGGGTTTGCTTTCAAAATTTACTAACTGTATACCAGATATCCCATAGATATATTGACGGCTCATGAAAGAAATATGAAAAGCAAACCTTCATATAGAATGTGAAAAATATTCTCTTATACCCATTAAATCAGTTGAATTATTCTTAACTATAAATGGTAAATCAGTGTTGTTTCATTTTACTATACATATGACCTAGGTTTCCCTTGAATTATATCTATTTAATATAATGAAAGACTATTATGAAGAGTGCACGCTTAAATATACGCCTAGTTGCCCTTAATATTATATTACTTACCACAGTTTCACGCTGTGTTAAGTTTCATATAAAACCATAATAATGTATCTAATGTATAGTATTGAAAAGGTCTTTGATAAATAGTTTTTTTTTCTGTAGCAAACCTATGGTTCAGATAAAATGTCGTATCGTAAAATGTTGTTCATTAAATTTTCTTTGCACGTTATTTACGACCAAAGTAAGAAACGTTCTTTTCAACACCCCGGTGAAAATCGGTCTAATTAATGTTGTATATTGTAGGATGTTTTTGGGTTTTATATTTTATTGCAACTGCGATGCCACAGGAGTTTGATAGATGTTTGTAGTCAAATTGTTTTCGCATTTTAATGCAACACATAACTAAGTTGAGGTACTTAAAATTGGTCCCTATTAAATATTCTGCGGGTCACAAATTACGATTATAAACTACTCTGGCTATCATAAAGATCAGTACCCGTGGATTTCATATAATTATTTGATTATTCAATATACTCAACGAAATTATGCACCATACTGTACGACTCTATTAAATTAAAAAATAATAATAAGAAATACGCATAATGGCGCGTTCGATTCCAGACGTTGTTTTGCGCCATTTCAACATCTTTTCATGTCATTTTAAACATAATCTTACTGACGTTGATACATATTCCTTTCTTCACGACAATACCATGTATACAGTCTACAATAATAACCATACCCAGACGTATTGTAGCTGGTATATCGTTGGACCTATCGCAGTTACACGTCAAATGTCAATATCACAACATGGCACGCTTCATATCTAAATACTCAAATTAACAATATATAAAATGTAGTTTGGCAATAACAACGATTATCAAATATATTTTTAGCATTGTCATACTTTGATAATTCTACAACTACGTTCCAATTTAGCACAAGAAAATAATAATATATCAAGATTGAGATGTCATTTCACTCAACACAAAGAAAGAGAATAATTGATCCGATGCAGGTTCTTTTAAAATAAGTCTGAGAAATATAAGTAGAAATTAAAATTGGCTACTTCAGAGTTAACATTATGGAATTCATTATGGCAAGTATAAAGAGCACTATACAAAATATTCTTGTCGTAAACAATCAAGTTTATCAGGCAAATACTGTAATAGACATTATATCGAGGTATGGATCGCTATAAAACAAAAGTAGGTCCCTCAGACAGCTGATTAAACCTTGGACTGTTCAAAACCGCGTCATATTGCGCTGACCTTGCGTTCCAGTTTGTGACCTCTGTATCAAGGTCAAATGACCTCTGGTGACCTTCAGCTGACCTCGGCCCTTCCTCATAGACACGTGACCGCGACGATTGACTTCCGGATGTATGACCTTGACTTTGACCCCGAGGCGATTTCAAGGTCAAATCTGCGAGGTGAATGTCATTCATATTGTGGAACACAAGCGGGGAGGTGCGTGAATGGGAGGAATTAGTGTCATTCATAAAATTGATAGTTTCGGGATGTGGCTGGTACTTATTGGTAGAGTTTTGGTGAATATCCATTTCTTTTGAGGTGATAGATTGATGCTTACTGGGTTTTGCGCGGCCGATAACCATTTCTAGTGACGTACGTGCGTCAAGAAGCGTGCGCACTACTTTATCGGAGGACTGGAGTACGTTGTGACCGTTCACCTGCAATTGGATCAACATAGCTCAATAAATAATCATTTATTTATAAAAACACGTACTTCAATGAATGAATCGAATTATAAAGTAATAAGCTACAGAAATGAAATAAGTATTTTTTCGCAGTTTAATAATGAATTCCCTCTCGGCAAGACCTTATATTAAGTCTTGAATATGTTGCCATAATGAAATGTGTTTTCAAATGTATCATAATGGATATTAAACGCTCGTTACGTTTATTTCAACATACGGTTTTAAGAGGTGGAGGGTGGGGGTTGTTTGAACTTTTTTAAAATTTAATTTTTATCATGTATACAAATAGAGTTATACTTTTTTGTTGAGGAAAATATTTTTTAACAAATTTAGCCTCAACTTTTAAATGTCAAGATTGACTTTTGACTGGAAGTTTTCAAATTGGTTTAATACACATTCTAGCAACGTTAATTGGAATGATGAATGTCAAGGTTGAACTAAGATTGATAGCACGCGCCTACGTAAAATTTAACAACTCCTGTTTGTATGAAATTCAATTATGAATATACTTTACTGACGAGTATTCAAATATTCATGTAGCTATACAAGTTTACTTGATTACATCGAAGTGTAACTGCAATTCAGAAACACAGTGCAATAATATGTCAAAAACATTAATCATCTTTATAGACTCCCCTCATGATATATTCTGGTTTGAAAAATTGGTAAACTTAAGACTCCAGAATACGACTCGACCATATCTCTCCTTATGTGTAAAATACCATTGAAATAGCTCAATATGTGTTTTTTTAGACATACTTTTACGATGATTTATCAGAAGACTCAAAACACAAAACTTATATTGTTAGACATCCACCATCCCTTATCACAGTTGACAAATGTTGAGTTTTATAAAGAGTCTGTGAAACACACTCAGTATATGATTAAAAAGACTTAAGTATGACTTTGATTAAATCCACTTTTATTACTATCGATTGCGTTCGTTCTCTTAATAAACATGATTGAACGTTAACTATGTAATAAGCCAGGGTCATATACAACCTAAATATTGTAAATTAGATTTATTGACATCGTGCGTGAAGTTTATTTCACTGCATTGTACAACAAACTTCATTTTTGAAGTGCAACTTTTAGGCATTATCATGAAGTCACAACAAATATGAAATGCTATGCACCAATTAAGATAATCCCGTTATTCCTTATACGACAACGTTGTCTGATAAGACTGGTAAAATAATGCTCCATGATTTATGAGGTTTGCTCCTAGAGTTTATACATAGACTCTCTGCTTTGCTATATAGTGTTGGGATTTATTCCACCGTATTGATTGTAAATCACATATACTTATACACATTATCTGGCTTTTGAAATAAATATTACCATGATATAAATGATATAAGTTTTTTTTTCAACCACGTAAATACGCATTTTTTAATGCTGACTTTGATAGTAAATCCATTTACCCTGTGATACTCATGATGATAACCATTACCCCAACACAACGCATAACAATTTGTCATATTTACCTCAATAATGACGTCATGCGCCATCACCGCATTAGCGACGCCAGGTGGCGCTTGTGACGTCACTTCCTGTATAATCACGACGTTCTGATTGGACGAGACGTCGCGCACTCTACCGGCCGACGTCAATAGCACCCGTTTGACGATGATTCCAAAACTCTTGCTGCCACCTTTTTCCAAGTGAATTGAAATTACCGAATGCGATCGGATAATAGCGAATAGCGTCAGTGGTTTCCCCGAGGTATCCTCTTCTTCGTGAGAAGTGACGTCGCGTGTCGTCATAATTACATTGTCACGTGACGTGATTATCCCGTTGTCACGTGACGTCATAATTCCATTGTCATGCGATGCATGCGAGACCGCGGCGTTGGCCGGGTGGCTATAACGACGGGCTCTGGTGGGGTCGGGATCGGGCTGAACAGAGATCGCGGGTTCGAGACCGACACCGGGCGGTGTCGTTGCAGCGGGTTGCAAGGTGAGTTGGATTTTCGATTTGTATGTCGAATCGATTGATGCATTAATGTTTTGGTGTTGATTGGCTGTTTGAGGTTGTTCAAATACGTCATTGTTTGATTGATGTGACGTCGTCGAAAGATGCGCGAATCGAGCACGTGCCTTTTCGTACTCCGATGTCGCATCTTCCGGTTTCTTCGAACTATTCAGCGTACTCGCATCCAACGACGTGACCACTTTAGCCGAACCAGGCGATAAAGGTTCCGCATTCCGCGAACTCGTATGACTCGGCGTAAACTGCGCAAAATCAGGTTTCGGTCCCATTTCCGGTTTTCTCGAACTCACTTCCGGTTTCGATCTTATTTCCGGTTTTTGACTGATATCCGGTTTATCGCGGTATGGACTCGGTATCGAGCCCTGAAGTGCCGCGTGATGCATATCCATGATTTCAGTTTCCGACATCGTACCCGGATGGCAATCGTTCAAAAACGATTTCATGGATTGCTCGACGAATTTGTTCAGCGCTTTCTTTGGTTTTTGCGGCGGCGGTGGTGGGACTTTGGGTTTATCGTTCGTTGATAACGATTGGTGTGATTTCGAGTAAGCGCTTTCGATTCCACTGTCCATGCTCTTGGTTATATCCTTTGGTTTATCCCTGCTGCTATGGTGATTAGAAACATCATGTTTATCGTATTTGGTTGCTAACGGGTTTTGTGAATAATTATTATTGTTTTCAGTGACGTATTTTCGACTGCTTTTATAATCCGAAAATGAATGCGTTCGTTGTTTATCACTACTGTGTTGTTGCGAATAGTGGTTATCATACTTTGAATCACCGCTTCGTGGGGATGTCAAATCCGTAAATTCACTAAGAGACGCGTGTTTATGGCCTTGTTTCTCGGTATAATCCTGTTTGTAACCTTGTTTATCAACGTGATCATGCTTGTGAACTTGCTGTTTCTCTGGGTGATCATACGGTGTACTCTCCGTATGCCCCGACGACTCTCCCTGACCACCATGTCGACTCTCCGATTGCGTTGTATCCGTACTTTCCACACACGCAAGATAATCCTCAACGTCAGAATCCGTTGGGTGTTCCGGTTTTCCTTCTAAAATACCCGCGACTTCCATATCCGCATCTGACAGATCATCGTCGTTAACCACGTGTTTATTGTCGCGTGACCTTGACCTATTATCGCCCACGTGTTCTCGTTTATCGCCCATGCGTTGTTCCCTATTATCGCTACTACCACCGCCATGTTTATGGCGTTCCGGGGAGGATTTGTAAGCTTGCATGCCTTGTTGGGGGTTGAACTGGTGGGGACTTGGTAACATAAAGCGTTTCTCGTTTTGGCGGAAGTTACTGATTTTCTTGGCAAGACGTTTCGAGAGCGATGACTTTTTGGCTTCGAGTTTTTCCTGAGAGACATCGAGCGGCGGTAAACTGCGCCTGCGTATAACCTTATTGTTGTGTAAATTAGTCATAGATTGCGATTTCGAACGCAGGCGGTTGCCATCGATCGGTTCGAACGTGTACGGGGATCCGTCTTCCGGTTCCTTGTACACAGTTACCGGAAGACTCTTCAGCGATGAAAACGAACCAGTTCGTTTTACGTGATTCGCGTCGGTACCGACAAACGAGAAGGGACTGGATTCTGAAAAGGCAGGTGAGAAATGGGTAGAATCTTGTGATAGACCACCATTGGTAATCTGGGGTTTGGTGGGTGTTTTGGTATAAGTATCCGCATCTCCCATGGAATTCACACGATCTCTCGTGCGTCCTGCGCTTAACACAGGCGGCGATTTCACATCGATCCCGCTGTCTTCTAAACTCGCCCGATTATGCCCGACTTTACCGGGCTTATCAATTGACATTGTTTGCTTAGCGCCACGATATTGTGATGACGACGTCATGTCGACGTGACGTGGCATGACGTGCGATCTTGACGTCACGTTACCGGATGTGGGTAGGTGCGATAGAGAACCAGCTCCGGCACCCGCCCCGGTCAAGGAAATATCAGAGGCATTGCTATCATAGAAGATCATACATTCCGTGTCACTAGCCGCACCGGATGGGCCTCCTGTTGTCGTGGTCGTAGGCTTATAAGCAGCCATTTGTTGCTTATGTAAGCTAAACGGCGATTTATATCCGGCGCCTCCGTTTTCGTCGCCCGCGTACGATCGTCGCCGGTTCCGCTCCGTGCGATTGCTGCGATATTCGCGACGTCGATCTGTTGCACCATTTGACGCCCCCGCCGCCGTTGATGACGTCACAGGACTACGTTGAACACGTGACGATGACCCATGCGCGGCGACACTACCGGAAGTAGTACTAGTTCCGGCGGAGACGCCCTGCGATTTGATTCGCGTCGCCGTCGGAGAGGAGGTGGATGAGGAGCTACTTGGTTTAATGGGAGGACGACCGCTACGTGGCGTCGTCGGAGCGTCACTCGTAGACATACTACGCGATTTCGAATCCGTTCGTCGTGAACTGCGGGGCGTGGCCGTTGTGTCTTTTTCAGTGTCATTTCCGCTGGATTTTGAAGTACTTCCGGTAGAGCTGTTTTGCGGCGGGTTACCGGATTTGCGTTTGAGTTTTTCGAGACTACGCCGGATGCGCTGTAAGGTCAGCTGGTGCCCGTTGACACCCACTTTGCCTCGCTGCAAAAATATAGGAACCAATTTATATGCTGATAGAGAGATCACCATCGAGTGCAAGAATCGTTACACAGTCAGCAAACTAGCCAATAATTCATGGGATTTTCAACAGTGAACAAACCTTTTTCTTTCAACAATATTTTAACTATTGCCTGCTCTTAAGCGTCTTGTCTTACATTTGGCAATAAAAAAAAACGAATAGCGAATAATGACGTTCTGTAAAGTATCATAGACTCTTATAATAATTTTTATGTATTCATCGTTTAAACGATAAATTCGACAGTTTACTCTAAAGTCTATGAGCTTTCACCTCAACTTATTTTCACCTACCTTTTGATCTGCAATATCCATATCGAATTCAGGTTTATATCTCATACATAATCTGAAACAAGACGAAAATCATAATAATCCATAGTTTCAAATTGATATACTATTTCTCATTGTTATTCGGTCGAAACAGTCCAGATTTCATAAATATCCCGAAAATACAATATAATTTCCTCTGGAAACAGCTTCAACCTGACCCATTCCATATACATATATACGTGCAAATAACTTACACAAGTATTTATGTCCCAGTATATTCAATAAGCACGTCACAGCACACACAACACAACACAATTATGTCAATATCTAATCGGGATCTTATATGTATTATGAGCTCAATGCACGGGACCGCTTACGTTATGCTGTGATCACTTTATATTATTGATAAGAGTGAACAGTGTGTTATGTATAGATTGTCAATCGGTGGAAAAAAAGTCAGATCAATGTGCTTTCTGTTCAGGTATTTTTATGATTATAGGTTGTGGACCGAGCGATCCATGTTTAATGTATTTGGTCGTTAGCATGACAAAAAGGTTCAATACGCTATTGATACTGAATGCTGGCATTAATAAATAGTGTAATGTGTTACAGGTTAAATAACTGACATTGCATATTCCCAACATATTTCAAATCGAGGTGACAATAGACGTTGTTTTCATGACGAAACATAATAAATAAAAGAAGAAGCAAAAAGAATAACATAATAATAATAATAAATAATTGACTTACTCTTGAACCCTAAACAATGCAAACAAACTTAGGTATGAATACCATACAAACATCCGTTATTGTTGTTATTATACGTTTGGAATTCTTGATCCAATCTGAGCCACCTCAGACATCGGAAAGACTTATTACCATCAAACACAAAATATATAACATGATATACAACCGACCACATGACGTTAATACAGCAACATACTCATGATTAATGCTATAACATTAATTGAGACATTTTGTTTTACCATTAATGTGCTGAATTAGGGCTTGGTTGGTTTATGGGGGGGGGGGGTATTTTTTGGATGGTTTTGAAGTAGAGGACCTATCAAAAACGATAGGGACGGGCTTTAACTAGGGGTGGGTAGGCGGTGATGTACCTTCAGTATACGAAGGGCACCCCACGACACATTTTTCTAAAAGTCGTCAAATCACCTTAAAACAACATGACAGTTATGGATGACATCAAAATAATGGTTTTTGAACATCAACATTTTGCAAAAAGGTGTTCACTTTTTTCCAAGTCAGCTGGGTTGTTTCTCCTTTCCTAGCCAGCTTGGAATTGAAAAGGAACACCTTTTGCGAAAATTGAAATGTTAAATACAACCAAACTACCTATCATATCTTGCAAGCAAACTTGCAAGCAAACTTACTCAATTTTGAAATATTAATTCGCGCTATTTAAAGGCATTTACTCCAGTAAGTAGGTTATTAAACCATCTGTTAATATTTTTGTTTCATTACCTCATAGAACCTTTAGGAAACTGGTGATAGTATGTAAACCTATGTCAAAATGTTATTTTTTCAGTTTGATAAATAGGGTGGAACGGATTCAGGGAACTACCACAGAGGGGATGGGGGGGGGGGGGGGGGGGGG
>LQRL01004040.1:0-16555 GCA_001703475.1 Hydroides elegans
ATATGAGTTTGTAATTTCTCATTAAATCTTGCTTAATGGCACATTTTGTTTAATGTTATATTTCGTTAAATAGTTGTTTTATTTTTGTCCATTTTCAACCCACCCAAGTGTCAAATTAACTGACTACTTTATCTTTATTATAGGTTTCAGTGAAGCATTTCTATGCATCGGTTGGGTTGCAATTAAAGAACAATCATGTAGAATCAGGAAATCTAAACAATTCGATTTGAATCAGCCGTGCGTACATCTGCCTGTAAGCGCAGCGTTAATAACCGATGTTGTTTGCAGAAATATCGCCGGGCACCTTATTTTCCACATGCATGTCCGTGCTCTTTGTGCGCTACCCGCAGGCGCTCTGCAATTTGGTGATCGAAGAACCCACGCAACAAAGCAAACTCGCATGAACGTTTAATTTTGCCTGCTTTAAGTTCGGTTTACGGGAATAAATTTCGGCATTATATGTACCTGGGATGTGCATGTAATGTGGACGCCAAAACATTTTTCTTCTAAATGTACAGTGACCACATTATAAACCACATCGTTAAGGGCGATTCCATGTAACTTTGACATAATTTGCATATTTTCAAAATTGGATATAACCCATGCTTTTGTTGTTTATCGATTAGATTTAAAATCAAAGATTACTAGAACCAGTGTACGTTCACTTCTGTTCATCGAAAGGAAATTTATAACCAATATAGGGAAAGTTCACAAATTATGTTTTTGAAGCTTCGCTTTGGGTGGATGTACCAATTATTGTATATCTTCAAAATGATATATGATATTAACATCGTTTCACTCTCGACATTTCCTTATATGGATAGTTAGAAATGGCAAAAATGAATGAAAACATATGTGCTTTACATTGTTCAGAAAAGTGCATTACTTAAGGTGTCAAATAGTTTGGGTAACAAAATTACGAATATGTTAACTTTTCTCCGAAAGGCATGGGACTAACAAACTATTAGATATATAAGAAGCTAACAATGACAAGCTGTATATTTTATATACAAATCAAACTTGTGCGATAGATAGTTTTTGAGTAATTTTGCTACGAATATTGTAACGAATATGAGTAACGAAAAAAAATCGAAAAAACAAAAGTAGTCATCAATAACGTAGTCTAGGTAGGCCTGGGGTGTCAGTTTATTTGCTTGAGTAATGGAATGTGTCAACGATTCATATTAGATTATAAACAATCTTGTTATTGCATGTTTTTCTTACTCTTTCCAAAAATCGTTTATATACGCCGTATAAAATCATGAAACGGCATATATTTTACGTTATAGAAAAATATTCTAATGTTTATTTGTTATTTGATCAAATTCACGCGTTGATCTTCTTATACACTGCCGATATCCTATTTTTTAATGGGTTTTATTGATAAAAATCTTCGTTACCCACTTTACATAATACAAAAAAGGCAGTTTTTGAACATTATTGGATGATCCTAGCTTAAAACTCTCGATTATTTACAGTTTCAAATAGATATTGCTATCAATTGTTCTATCAATTGTGTGTGTATTAAAAAAGTTAAAATAAAGCACATATATTAAGCAATTGTATATACAAAAGGTAAAGGATCGGAACAAGAAACTCTGTTTGATTGACAAACATGTTTTCCTTGTTTTCTGAAGGTATATGCATGGTTTAAAGAGACAATTTGGAAGTTTGGAGTTCCAACTCAATTTCCGACCATAGAGCACAACCCTCATATTTTTAAAATTCTAGAACAGTTAACATACACATTGAAGTTAGTATAGTTTATCACTTGGTTATAGATTTCCTTATAGAACGCTAAATGAATAATGAGTAGTCATGTCTTATTAAACCTTATTTATTATCAAAATTTCATTCAGTTTAAAATTACCCATAATATGTTGTATTATTTGTTTGCAATAAATAGTTTGAATATACATTTGTTTACTTATATTCATAGGTCAATAACGTATAAAGCCCAATTGATCGTTTTAGAAGTCTTACTAATCGGCACAGTTGCACGAAATAGCTTGTAACGTGGGTAACGTGGGTAACAACGACTATTTATCATTTTGGCCATCCCTCAGATATATGTATGGGTAGATTTAATATTTTTAGCCTCAAACGTAGCGCAATATTGAGGTTTAAGCATAATTTAACATTTAGGAATTGTAGCTTGAAGTTGAGCAACGCTGACGCTCTGCTTTTATATGCGAAAATCCCATGTCCATATTGAATTACGTTGGTTACGAAGAATTTACCCTTTCTTATATATTTATGTATAGAAAGAATCATTTTTTGTTTGTTTAATCGTCAAGATTGGGCTCTCTCCTTGCCAGAAACACAAAAATTACGAACGAACTGTATTATCTATGCGCACAAGGCCTCTCGGAACATGCGAAAAATGTTAAAAATGTAACGTGGGTAACGCTGGAATCGCCCTTAAGCATTGTAGACCAGAATAAGACATCAAAATCAAGAACATTGAAATCAGCACATTTTAAGAGATATTGTTAATTTAATGCATGGAACCTTTAGTTCAGTAAAGAATGCATATTATGCATCGATAACATCTCGATTGAAAAATAATTCTACTCAAATCTGTTTTAATGCAATTGCTTCGAATTTAATCATTCAATGTTTAGTTTGACATTTATTTTCCCTGTGTTGTTCTTTTTACTCATACACAACTTAGTTATTTCGAAATATTTATAACATGAATAATAAAAAAATATACACATTATATACGCTAGCTATGAAGATTGAAAATAATAAGAACACATCATACATCACTTATGTTTACTCTTTTGTATATATGTTTTATGTACATTTGTGGGACGCATTTATATCACTAATATCAGTCGTAGTCACAATATAACAAAGAGATATTTCAAAACTACAAACAATACTATTTCTAAAAATTATTAACATAGCAGTTTTGTTTATTCAAATATGAAATAGGCATGTGCGAGGAAATCGGAATATAATGCGATAAGCAAACTATGCCAATTGATAAACAAACAGAAAGTGGGTGTTGCACAAGAAGCATCCGCCGATGAGAGATAAGGCGTAAATAGATTCTTGTTTCCTATTCTAGGCATGACATTCATAGGCAGTTTGAAATATTTATTTTAAGGGATTATGTATTAAAGGATGATCTGATGAATTTACGCGGAATTCTCACAACATTATGAATTATATGTCTAATTGTAGAACGTTTGTAAATTTACGAAGTTTTGAATGAATTTATGTGGAAAAGATGCGTAGCAATATATATGTTATAACATAATGCTGAATTACCAATCAGCAACTACATCGATTAATAAATCATAAACAACCACCTTATCACTTAGGTTAAACAGCCGTTTGCAAAACCCCATGTGACAATATTGTCTGACGTGTTTTGTTTGATTTATGCTATTTACTGATTTAATATTTGTATATTTAATGTATAAAAATGTATAGAAATTTCGGAAATATATATATATATTTGTTTTGCAGTGATCCCAATATGCTGTTTGAGTGGAGCGACAAAGCATCAAATACCAACATCCTATGATAATCATTTAGTGCATTGCTAATTTCTAAATACACAACAACATAATTTTGGCTATAAAGTGCAGAGTCGCATGATTTGAAATCATAAGGTTTAACAGTGACAATAAATTGGAAATCGACAAACAAAATACATAAAAAAAAAACTTTTTTCCAATATCGCCCATCATGGGATTGTTTGTAGTGCTGCTCTGTATCGTTGGAGCCATAGTGGCCCAACATGCGAGACATCACTCGATGGGCACCACCGAAGGACGCTTGTCATGTCTGGAAGATATGTACTTGCGTGTTCAGAACGAGGAAGCCAGGTTGAAACAGCAAATGGCGGAACAAAAAGGTGAGTGTTATAACGAAGTTCATATCTATAATTGTCGGATCCCTTCGACTTATATTGCAAATATCTTTAGATGTCCCTCTGGTTTCAAATTTGCATTGTTCTCATAGAATATTGACTGAATCGAACAGAAAAGGAAGATCGGGGCTCCAATCGCCATCGATTTGCCTGTTTTGACTTTATGTGGTTTTAATTGAAAAGTTCACATATTAACTTAACTTGCTTTTTGTTAATCATGATCTAGAGAAACGGAACCAGAGCAGTAAACCTGCAATGCCATATGCTGTAGGATATGAAGCAAAAGTCCCATCATGTTGATGCTTTTTACATATGTAATAGTATTAGGTTATGGCTGGGTGCAATAATTTTGTTCCACAGTGACTACAGTAGTTTTAGCTATTTGTACTTTCAGGGGATATACTTTGTCGTCCCGTTTTTATTCAATTGCGGATCATAAAGATATTTATTTTCAAGGCACGTATGCTTCATCGCAATTTTTCGACATTATCATTGAATAAATAATTTTATATTCTATCACTTAAGCATGAGCCCCTGTGTAATCCACTTTCCTCTTCAGAAAATGTTCCACAGCCTGTACCTTTTTTGAACATCATCCACTTATATCGCAACCCTACTTTGATTCGCATTTAGCAATTGCATGACGTCATACTCTTGTGCGAGATGATGATCATGCAACGTATCCATTGCGTTGTCGCTACTTCTAACTTCTGCGTGTGCCGTCTCTCTATGTCATTCATTTGACACGAGGAATGAATGTTATTTTCTGATTCAATCGAATCAGTAGAGTGTTAAACTAGCATATCTCAGCTATTGTGGAGTCATTTTCAGAACTCGTTGATTCCGGATAATTATCTCCTGAGGACCTGAGAATAATAGATTGTCAAATAACTTTTGGTTCAGGTTTCTTAAATATGAGACATTTTATTCAACAAACGACAGTTAGAGGTCGACAGTTAGAGATATAGGTTCACATGTACACCGAGTGCATGTGACATGCATGATCAAATAGTTGGACTTATTAACGCTAATTTGATGCATTCTAGGGGATGGTTGTACTTTTAGATATAGTAGATCATGAAATATTTTTAATTGGCAATTGTATACAGCCGCGTATGACAATATATTAGTAATTATTAACCTAATTATACGTAAATACAAGCATATTGAAAATGATATATGCATGTATATATTCAATTGAAAATGTGGTCTTGATTGCTCATTCAAAGGCCTAAAATTCTTAGTTAAATTCTTTGAATTGGGATGATATAACGATGAACAACTATACATATATTTAGCAACACAAATACACTTTAATTTTATCACTTGAAATGATATCCGATTGTCATTCATTTTGGTGTTTCAGGGGTCCAGAATAATTAAACGTTGTTATAATCAGACATACATATTTTTACCATAAAGCATACATATTTCACCTCTATTCCTTAAACGTGTATATTTGTAAATGCTCCATAGAATAAGTTTGTTACAAATGTACATGTATTCATATGTCCCCTTCCTCATAAAATCTAGTCATTGGGAATTTTAATAAAAAAATTGACGACATAGCTTCATATAGAGGAACTTGAACAGCTCAGAGTAACAATTTAGAGTAACGCATGTTTTACCCCTTTTCTTTTCATTATATGTGTGAATTGGTATCATGCTGTTATCATCTAAATTGTTTGCATTGACCATTAATTGTATTTCAATATATATTTCAAGATCGAAATGCCTATCTCGAAAACGAATTGGGAAATGTCAAGACAAAACAACAACAGATTGAAGGTAAATTCAATTTGAAACATAGCTAGATAGCTAGAGATACATTATGTATCCTATGCATTAGATTTTAAAGCTTACCATTCATATAAAATATTATTGTCAATCATAATAGTAGAAAAAGGGCTTGCATACAGGAACCTGGTGTAAATTATCAATATTTATCTCGAATGAAGTTGAGAAACATTTCCAAATTCGGAGTAAGTATGGCTGTGTTCAAGTTTGATTATCTGTAGCTCATGTTCAAAACACAAAACTTTTTAGCTATTACTGTTTAAATATACAATTTGGATAATAATAATATTTGAGTAATAATATATGTATACTATGCATATTTGCAGAGAAACATGAAGCATCACGGACTCAAATTAAGGAACTTGAAGGTAAGAAGAAACGAACGCATATACTGCTTAGTTATTGGTGTAGGAATTCCTTATCTATTTTTGTTGATGATGAATTCTATATATCACGTCTAAGCAACAAAAGATTGCAGATAAATATATTTTATTGTCGGCTGAATTTATATAATACAATAATAATCTAAAGAATACAATAATAATGCACTATCTATAGTCACAAGCAGCGTTTACAATAATATTTCATTAAACATCGAATAATCTATGCATTCTATTTTATTTAGCATTCTATTCAATTAGTTCTTAATCTTTAAAGTATTAGTAAATAATATCAAGCATAACATCTAGACATTATTCCTGCGTGAAAAACTACCAGATACTTATATGAGTGCTTTATATTTAATTCCCTAACTATCTATAGTCACAAGCAGCGTTTACAATAATATTTCATTAAATATCGAATAATCTATGTATTCTATTTTATTTAGATTTCAATTCAATTAGTTCTTAAACTTTAAGGTATTAGTAAATAATATCAAGCATAACATCTAGACATTATTCCTGCGTGAAAAATTAACAGATACAGTATTAAATTTGAACAATTACGTGTGGGTTTCATATAAACTTTTGCGAAAAAAATAGATTTAAAACTATGCAATAGTGTATCAATAATGCACAAAATGTACAAACAAAATGCATCAGTTAAAACTAATTGACGGATGTATAATGTCAAGGGTATTTCCTGACCACACGGGACATTTTTCACAAAATATTTTCCCAAACATCATTTTAATGGTTACCATATGGAAACGCTTCTTATGCCGAAAGAATAATGGAAAGCTTCCTATGTTGCCAAGCACAGTGAATCAGTTACCAAAAAAATATTATAAAACAAACTTGTTAATATCACAATTGATTTTGCTGGCTATTTTGATAAAAACACATAGCCATAATCCATATAAAGAGGTATGCCTGTGTGATTGAGAAAATGTATACCAATCGACCAATCTATCAAATATTCAACAAAAAACATTTATCTCTTTGCTCGCCAAAACATGTTACATCATCCTCACAGTCAATAAAATGTGTAATTCAATTGTACGTTAAGTTTTTATCAAAAATTTACCGGAAATAAATTGTTCATCTGTATAGATCATAACCCAATAAATGAACCAAACACACTATCTCTCTTCCATGGCCTGGCTCTTAAGCGACTCTAAT
Organism: Hydroides elegans; assembly: GCA_001703475.1. Lineage (NCBI taxonomy): Eukaryota > Metazoa > Annelida > Polychaeta > Sabellida > Serpulidae > Hydroides > Hydroides elegans. Next base: position 7,246 of record LQRL01004040.1, read on the forward strand.
ATTTTTTCAGACTAATGAAGGTAATGTTGATTATGATAATTATATTATCATATTGAATATAATCCCGATATAACTATGCCCGACTTTATTCTTACATTGAATTTAATCAAATACCAACAAACAATGAATAAAGATATCTTATTGTCTTTTGGATCTGAAAAATGAAATATATCATAAAAAGAATGATGTTGTAAAAATGAAATTGTAAAATCCTTTCGCTTTTATTCAAATTGCATCGCCAAATACACTGTTACTGTAACACAGTACAATATAGACAACGACAATTGTTATATTTGACATTTATGATATTTGTGGTTGCCTAGAGTGATCATTTAAGATTATTTATAATATAACATAATTTTTTACACCACAGATGCTGTGGACACGGCTGTCGCTTTCACCGCCTTTGCCACGTCTTCTCGCACCTATAATTACTTACAAACCATCAGCTTTGACAGGGTCATTACCAATGTCGGCAACCACTTCAATGAGGACACCAACAAGTTTACATGTCCGAAGCGGGGCCTGTATCTGTTCTCATTGACATTGTACCAGGCATCCTATGCAGCAGATTATATACGAGGTGCTATTATGGTGGATGGAAATGAGATCGGTGAAGTGCGTGCAAACTCCGATGACGACGATGAATCTGGGAAGCGGGAAAGCGACCAAAGCTCGATTACGACCACTGTTGTGTGTGATGCAAACCAAAATGTGTGGGTGCGACAGGATGGTGGAAGTGGAGAGCTATATGGGACCACAAGTTTCCCAGGAACCATGTTCACTGGGGTTCTTATCCAATCACTCTAGAAACAGTGAATAACAGTTCTACAGACGATATGTTTGATTCAACACAATTAAGTGTAGCGATGTGTGTCAGTGACTATTTTTCAGAAAGTGGTGATATGGATTTTGAAAAATATATATATATATATAAATTGATCATTTATATCGTCAAATAGTAAATATCAGTCAATAATATTAATAGACAAGTATTATGTTGTTTGGAAATATGTTTTTGTGAAACCGTAATATACATTATATCACTACTCCAATGCACAATGTAAGATATGTTGGATCGCCTGTTTTTTATTATATTTTCAGTTCCCGTGTAAATAATTTATTGCAACAATTTCCGAATCTTCGAATATTTCAAAATGTATGAATAAATATTGCTTTAGCATACTATGTTTTGCTTGATTTGTCTGAAAATGAATGCATTTATATTTGGTGTACCAGATATATTAAACGCATTTCACAGCGGGAATCATACTTCAAAATCTATGCAACAATAGCATACTAATACATCGAGTTCAAATTGACATTGAATTTATTAACCCAGGTAGCCACCTATTTTTTTATGTTTTTTTTTTATTTTTATTTTTTTGCCTTTTATTTCTCAAATAAACGCGACATATATAATACGATACATTTTCAAAATAATCAACAATTGCTAACCATAAATACATATGTGTATGTTTTGAGCAGTATATCTTAATGATACGCAAAAACAATGCTTTGATTGAACTAGACCTTGTGTTCAAGTGTTGGTGTTATGTAGTCCGAGATCCGATATAACATTTATTGACGTTTGACATTTATTAATGTGACATTATTGGAATATCTTATGAAGGGTCGGCATTGTTAGCTGCTTATTGCACGATCAAAGGGGTCAATTTGAATGCATCAAAGCCGAAGGTTGAATGCATTGAATTGGACTCTTGAGTGCAATAAACACCTTACAATATGGAATATGAGTATTGCATTCCCTAATTTGCATGGAAACCCGTTACTGAGAAAAAAATAGTTTATTTCAGATTTCATAGTGTGCGATGATATAACATTTTAAATTATATTGACAATATTGATACAAGACCAATATTTGAACAAACTTATAAACCCTCTTGGATAAGAAATTCATCCATATCTAATCAAACATATAAACAATTCTACATGTTTATATTGGTTTATCATAAGAATGTGATCTCTGAATTGCAATTGGAAAATAGTCCGGATTCAATGCCCTGAAAATGTGCATCATTGCCCCACCCCCCTCCTATCACGTTTAGTAATGCCCCCTAACTATATATTAACATACCGAAACAGATTTTTCATACTTATATTTACCAATAAAAAATAACCAAGAGAAAGACTTGTGACGTTATGATGTTATTATACATTGTAATCAAAATACATACATCATGATACATATATACATATTCAAGACCGCCTAATATCCATAGTCTGAGTACTAGAACTAGGCCTGATGTTTGGTTTATTGCTAGGAAAATAGTCATTTCCACGAATGACGTGCTGCCAAAATGTGTTAACATAATTTGAAAATTATTTCATTATGTAAATCTATAGATAATTTTCACAATATGTTAACATTATATTTAAAAAGGTTAATTTTCCCCACACTAAACCGGACAGCCCTTTTAGGGACACGAATAGAGTGTTTCCATTCAAATCACTCATCATCAACCAAATCCTTACCTTAATTTAAAGAAAGTTGACGATGCGTTCAGATTCATTAAACCATTTTTAAAACCGCTTGAAGTCAGACGTTTATTTATAAATTTATTTGTGAATAAATCAAGCAAATCAATCAACCCAAACTTGTTCTTTACCTCCGTTGAACTAAGCAACTAAATTACTTTGATTTTTGGTTGATGGTGTGATGTTGTATACACAAAAATGTTGTCATCGTTTTTTTATATATTGAATAACACATCTTAAATCATTACAAACACATAATAACAAGGAATAAATTGAATATATAATGTATTACATATAAAATGGTTATTACCAGAATAATATTAACAACATAACGATTTAATTGTGTTCATTTTGTACAACTGTACGACTCTATATGAATTTTTTTCTACAATTTTCTTTTCAATATAATAACAAACTACAATTTGTTTATACAATAAAAAATAGAAAGTTATATGAATTCTATTCATGATAATTTGACAGTAAATAAACATACGTTGAAAAGATAAATTCCTGAAAATATAAGCATGTAAACTCATGCTTATTTGAGTACCTTTAATTTGTTGTTGTTACATATAATTCATCCTTCAACCGTTAATTTTTAAAACTCTAACCATCAGACAATGTTCTGCGAGTAATATAGGGACAAGCGTTTCGGTAACTTTTGAAGAGGAAACGCTCGTAACAACTCCTATTTAGCCAGGCCCTTATAAATAATGTGAATATGTCAAAGTCATTGGAATCGTATATAATTATGCCCAACAAGCCTTAGGCAAGGCGCTGGAAGCGGCAAGGAGCGGCATTGGAATCTATACTTATATGCTCTTTAAGGGACCAGCGGTGAGGAGCACCGCTAATCAATTAAGTGAAAAATATATATAAGCATGATTGCCGCTGCCTCTCCTTGCCGCAATAAAATCTTCAGCTAATATTTAATTTTAAATATTATACATAAAACAGATGTACAGTTATCAGATAATGCATTTTGAAATTCATGTGTCTACAAATGTATATTTTATGTACAAATATGCACATGAATTTAAAGCATCTATATATATATGTTAGCGTCAATCTGTGGTCTTAGCCGATCTGTAGTTTGGCTGGAATAAGTCAGCCAATCTGTGTCAAACCACAGATTGACTGGTTCAATCAGCTAATCTGCAGATCAGCTAACATTTTCTAGCCAAACTGCAGATTGGCTGAAATGGAAGCATGCTTTTTACCACAGATTGGCTGAACTATTCAAATTAAGTTTTTATGTTGTGATTTATGGTTTTCTGCATCAAATTCATTGTCGGAGCTAATTATTGTTGTGTGTTGCTTAATCTTATCATAGCTTTGATATATTTTATAGAGATGTATATCTCATATTGTAATTCTTAAAAACGAATGATTATTGAGCACCTTTTTTTTTCATTAAATGTTAGTAAATGGCATTCGCGTAATATTCTGCTAGATGCAATCAGAGCTTCTTTGATAAGGATCATATAAATAGCTTTTGATTGCAATTATATTTTCTCTCATCATATATTGTTGACGTTTCCTATTGAATCAATCATAAATCCGAGTCGAGTTAACCTCTTTGTCGAGTACTTTTTATGGGCATCGCAGGTTTGTGATAGGGTAAACTCAGATTATCTCGACTCGGATTTATAATTTATCCAATGAGAAATGTACTCAATATATGCCAAGATGTAAAAAGTACGATGAAAAGACAACTTTTTAATTGAACAATCTCGAATTGCTTACCGCATGAAAGTAGCTTAAGCGTATCAAGGATTAATCCATGAAAAATAAATAATATCAAATCAACCATTTGGTTGAATAACAATTTAAATACACAATTCCCTATGAGGTGATCGAAATCAACACCGAAAAAAATCCAACCTACGATATCTTAAAAGATGCATAAGAGAATATTTTATAACAGATTATTTGTATAACAATGTCAGTTGACATAATTGCATTAGTTAATTATTAAACAAAATATGTTAAAACCACCCTGAAAACTATTTTGAAAAGTTCAGCCAATCTGTGGTAAAAAACATGTCTCCATTTCAGCCAATCTGCAGTTTGGCTAGAAAATGTTAGCCGATCTGCAGATTGGCTGATTGAACCAGTCAATCTGTGGAATAACACATATTGGCTGACTTATTCCAGCCAAACTACAGATCGGCTAAGAACCACAGCTTTGCGCTAACATATATATATAGGATATTTTCATCTAGCAACATTTCACTTTGAGCTCTCGCTGACCTCATGTGAGTGTATATTAGGTTAGCCTGAGAAGATGTGAGGTTTTATGCAAAAAGGACAAGAGTCAAAGGATTCCAGGATGTTGTCAACTTGATGAGTACTGCAGGATCGAAATCGAATTAGACCGTTTGTTTTCGTTTTGATTTCGAAAAATTAAAATTCCCTTTTCATATGAATATTCACTGGACTAAACGAAGCCTGTTTGTTTTCGTTTTGATTTCGAAAAATTAAAATTCCCTTTTATTTTATTATTCACTGGATTAAACGAAGCCCTCTTCGAGATGCAGCTACATTTCAAATTGCAGGAATCTGCTTATTTCTAAATATGCACAATATTAGGAATGATATCTGGCCATGGCGTTGCATGATTTCCAAAACATGTTTCAAGGTCACACCTAATATCGATATGTTTATCGTGTTAGTCTTTTTGAAAATGAGACAAATGCGCTCGTGTATGATCTGAAATTTAGGTGAATACCATGTCATGTTAAACCAAGTGATCATGTACAGAGGACTCCTCATTTTTATATATGCATGTAGTTTATAAATTATAGTTTATTAATATTTTATTATCTTACAAGGATAACCACCTTGCACGGATAAAATCGTGTTAATTTTAAGTGAATGTTATCGGTGTGCATATGATCTTAATATGTTTACTTTGTTAAAGCCCATTTTGTAAATGATGCGGATATCATTAATATGGAATGCCTTCATACGGTATAGTGTAATTAATTTTATTTAAATAGATCAATTAAATGATTAGTGACAAGCGCATGCATACGGGTTTTTACAATACAAGTTAATGCTGCGCTACCTTGAACGCTACCTGAATGAAACTGCTGTTGAAATTATTTAAGGATTTCTCATGCAGGCGAGTCTGAACGGTTGCAATGATTTCAAGGAATGCCTTAACCCACGATATCAAGTGTAATAATCTTACTCTCAGTTCTATATTTTCACAAGTTTCATGTCGCATCAAGCGCAGATTATCGAAATCATGTGTAATCGACACACTTCATTCTATGTTTTCGTAAGTCTCATGTCGTATCAAGCGCATATTGCATGCAATCCCATTTTAATATTCCATCAACTAGTACAAGATTAACTGGCTTGATCAGTGTCTAGACATTTGGAAGAAACGGATCGTAGAGAGACACGCATTCGCAAAGCAGAAAGGCCTTTGTTTCAACTGTTTAAAATCGCAACACTTGACAAATGACTGTTTTAAGTGCCTGCTGTTGCCACGTTTGTTAGAATGCACATTTTACTTTGCTTTATTGTATTCAATGGAAAAATTGATGACATGTACCTGAAACCAATGATTCTATAAATTATCCAAGCGAACAAACATAGGGATGAACCATCTAAGCCCTACGCTTTGCAAATCAAAGAGTTACGTAGAAACGTAATTTAACAGCGCCTCAATCACTGAGAAACACTGCAAACAGCTGCAATTCAATGATACAATAATTCAAATTCCACTCAATGCGATGTCTGGTGATTAAGTAATATACAACGAAGAATATCCGTTTGTACGTGCGTGGTTCTGACAAAATTAAAACTGTCAGCCTTCATCATATACACACAAAAGCCGCAGTGAATGTGGTCGATACCTCTAGTGTATTTTAAGCGGTTTTGCACGTATTTCTGTCAAAAAGTGTTTCACTTACGAAGGAAAAGCGTTTAATGTGCTTTTAAAAGGATAACATGTTTAGAACAGGAGAATCATAACACATAAGAGCCTTATTCTGACGTATTATTAAACCTGCATTAGCCCACTCATGAATACTTTTATGCATCCGTTTGAACCGATAGCCGATTGAAACGGTTATTGTATTGTATACATGTGCGAATTATTATGTAAGAATTGCAACTGGTTAAACTTATTAACTGAATAATGACTAGATTGTGTGTGTGACATTGCAACATTCAACTATTTGCTGAACTAGACACTCTGTGCATTAACCACTACTTGTGAAGCATTCGCGTCTTGTATATTTCAATGTAAATATCTACTCCCATGATTAAGTATTAACTTCTTTTAAAGTAGTTTAATGTATTTTTTGTGGAATTGTGTGACGGAAGTGAGCAAATTTGCATATACTATATAAATTTTGCAGGATTTCAAGGTGCGACCGCCCAGACATGTTGAATTACAACGACGTACTTTTGTGAATATGTACGAAATGTGTAGTAAATTCATCTTTGGTATGTCGCCGCCCGAGTAATTTGTGAACATGTATATTTCATCTCGCATGGATTTAAACGCAAAGTTTTATATTTCAACACATTATGTATATCAAATTTATATTATTCCCACTTAAATTCTAGTAATAATGTTGTTGTTTGATGTACACAACATTACTGGATAACACTTGCTGGTTTCAATGTCCCATTTTTAAATATGAGTTCTAAAAACGATATAAACTCAAATTCACAGACTACTCGGGGTAAAATGCAAGTCTCAAGCACCTCGAGCTGTTGATCTTAGTTCAAAACCAATATTGAATAAAACTCTAAGCTAAACCCTGAAGTTGCGCTCAAACCTATTGCAATGTTAAGTGATATGTTTATCATTGTGGATGGTCAATATACGAAAAGACATATACTTATATTACTTATAAAAACAATTATTTGTATTGTCACAATTTGAATAAAAAACCTGAAGAAATAAAGTCACAAATCCAAAGTTGAATGCTAAACAAATTTTTTGATAAACTGCATGAATCGATATATAAATTTATGTTTTGATGAATATCAAATTAAGTGAAACGCACATACATTAAAACATAATCCCTTCATCCGTCGATTATATAACCTATAACAAAAAGTTCGTATCTTACTCGAAATCTAAATAAATAGGCGATACCAAAATTATTAACTTTGCTCCCGCCGTGCGCATTACAAAAACAGAAACATGGACAATAACATATTAATAAGATCAGTAATGTATTTGACGTTACTGTCAAGTTTGAGTCATGGCAGCTAGACATACATTAGGAAATAATAGAACTTGACTTGCACAGGGGGTTTTCTAAAGGGGAAATTGTCAAGGAGAAAAAGTCGGGTTGGGAATCGACCAGGGGGGAATTGTCCCCGAGGAAAATAGTCCAGACCTACTGTCTAGTTATACATCAACCTGTGTAATTGACATTTTAAGCGACAGTTGGGAAATCTAGACGATAGCTAGAGCCGTGCGCATTACAAAAACAGAAACATGGACAATAACATATTAATAAGATCAATAATGTATTTGACGTTACTGTCAAGTTTGAGTCATGGCAGCTAGACATACATTAGGAAATAATAGATCTTGACTTGCACAGGGGGTTTTCTAAAGGGGAAATTGTCAAGGAGAAAAAGTCGGGTTGGGAATCGACCAGGGGGGAATTGTCCCCGAGGATAATAGTCTAGACCTACTGTCTAGTTATACATCAACTGTGTAATTGACATTTTAAGCGATAGTTGGGAAATCTAGACGATAGCTTTAGCTATTCTTATCTGACACGTGCCGGGCTTTAAATCAATTCTCGATTCAACGCATAACTGACAGGCCAGCTGGTATACTGATCTCTCAAATAATGTCTGTTCATTTTTTTTCAACAAAGAAACGTGTCTTATAGTAAACGGTTTCATTATTTTTCGTTCTTGCAATTTAATGTTAGTCATTGTAATAACATATCATACATATGTATCTTAATGGCAGTCTACACATAGACAACATTTGATTTTTGAAAGTGTTTTTTTTTCATTAGATTTAATTCCGTGTTGCCATGATAAACGAGTTTACACTGAAAACGACTGTTTAAATGCAACATCTACAAGCAAAGTCCACGTTATTTGCTTCTGTGTCTGTTGGAATGTTTAACCATCCGCTTCTGTGTCAATTTAAAATAACAAAACTATGTTGGCTTACAACATCGGATGGTTCAAAGATGAGTTTAAGTTATATTGAAAATTATTTTTTTGAGAATTAAACCACTAAGGATGTAAAACTAATTTAACAACATTATTGTGATATTTCAAGATAGCAGTCTAATGTTACACGACAATATATAAAACTTAATATAATAATATATAACCTTGAAGACTGGTTTGCATATATTCCTAATCCATGCACGAACTATACTACTCTTTAACTGAATGATTTTCAACTGAAAAAAACACCCAAAGAGTAAGTAATAGAGATCCATTCCAAATTATAAGAAAGTCAGTCCAACATGCAATCGTGTTTCTTTGGGTAGAGGTACGCAACCCAAGGTATTCTCCAAAGATTTATCCAATTTATATCAAATATTCAAATTTACTGAATTTCATTTTACAGTAGAGTGATATTGGGGTGAACGTATTATCAAGAGGACCCTCACCAAGACCATGTAGATGCCAATTTAGTCTTCTTCCTATGTTTCAAACGGGCGTCAAAACCAAATACCTCACACAATCAAGTCTCAGGTATTAAAGAGTGTTTTCAAGAGCGAGATAATCGTAGTTTTATTCCGTATCAATATCATAAGATATCAGATGTCCTTTTTCTCACTACAAACATATTATATAT
>LQRL01004049.1:0-11506 GCA_001703475.1 Hydroides elegans
GTCCGGGGTTCCATTCGGGTAGAGTCAAGGTGGTCGTTTAAAAACGATTTACATAAAATACAAGGGATTCTAGAGCGGATATGGCCTAGATTTTCTTATAAATTTTTCCTAAGAGTAAACAATGAAAATGTTTAAACAAAATAGCGAGTACCCATGGATGCTGCCTAATGAAAATGGACGGTTGCTTGCTGCTCAATCGAAAGATGTGACTTTTAGGCGTTGAGTTTATTGTTTATCTTTAAAAACCTTATTATTTATATTTTCTCTAACAATAAATTAAGATTTATATGACTGCTCGAAAATTGTTAATATTGTTGTGATAGGTAAAGTTCAATCGTTCTAACATCAAGTCTTTCTTTATCTCAAATCCGCGATCACTCGATCTGCGCTATGGCTTCTTCGATTAATCATTTCCTCTAATCTCATTTCAAGGGGAATTATAACAAAAGCCAAAATTGAAATCAAAGGTGAAAATAAAACAATGGTTTTATAATTTTGATACTTGAAAAATAACATTATTGCATCGCGAACATTTTTACATTAACTAAATTAAGATTTCAGTGAGCATCCATAAAATGTGCATTAGTATGGGGTTTTGTGACTTTTGACTTTGACCCCTGCTTGATTTAAGTCTTAATTTTAGGTATCAATTGATCTTCAATTAATCTCAAAACTTCAGGACGTATAACCAAACTACAAAACTTGAATGATAATGAAAAATAAAAGACGAGACGGATCTCATATAAAAATTATAATTTTTCCAAAATAATATTCGATACTTTTGACGCTTAGTATATATACATTGCTTTTGGTTAACGGTAAAAGGTCCTCCCTGCTAACAGCCTTCTAGTTTTTGCAATGGAGGCTAAAAGCCCTCCCGGCTAAAAGCCCTTCCATTTTTGTAAGGTAAAAATGAAACATATCGCATATAGTATATAATATATTTATATACTGGTTGTGTATTGTAAAGGTTAATAAATTGGCAGAGTGTGGTCATGGAAATACAAGAGTGTCGAGACGTAGTCGTGACGTTCTTGTATTTCCAGACCGCACGAGGGCCTATTTGATAACCTTTACAATACACAACCAGTATATAAATATATTATATACTATATGCGATATATGAGCGTGCTACTGTATCTACCAACTTTTAATTACAGCGCTCTAGCTACTACAATTTAAGGATCATATATTTTAATAATCTGATCTATGTTTTTCATTCATTCAAATATTTATTTTTTAATTGGGTTTTATTCAGATATATAGTCCGTGATGAAAAGTTGAAAGATGCGTTAATACTATTCGGACACGCAAATATTACAATTTATGGTCTATATAGTATGTTTCATCTTATTTCAATCGATTGACTTTAAATTGTCAATATAATATGTATCAATGTGCCTTTTACACAATTGTAAGTGCACGACTTAGTTATCATTATCTTCAGAGAAAGGCGCGTCGATCATCATTTGCTACTTAATTATTATTAAATGGAATAATCTAAATTGATTAACACTAGCTTATTTTTATTGTTACCAAGTAAACTACATGGCCACTTCATTATTATTAAATGGAATAATCTAGATTGATTGACACTAGCTTATGTTTATTGGTAACAAGTAAACTACATAAGGGAGCTGTTGAGTTTTATTATAACATATGATTTATGATAATGTTCACAAACCAAAGGTGTATACTGTTTTTAGTTTTAATTAAATTAAAATGCGAGGCAGGTAAGCCATCTTTTTTATAGAAAATTGTGCGCAACAAACCACATATAATGAAATTGTTACAAGATTTGCACTAAATGTCTTTAAATTGCAACAGGATAAAGCCTGGCCAAAAATAATTAATAGGATCATGTAAAAATACTTTGTTCACTTTACCATTAGTACAAGCACATATTTGTGAATTGATAAGTGTTTGTCGCTTGATACATGTTATATGATGCGATATTTGTATTGTATTAAACAGAAAATATAACAAGTCATCCGTTAAGCAAATCACGACATGCAGAATGGAATTCAAAATACACCTTTTGATTGTTTCACACAAGAATACATCCAGAGTTTTGATTTGAAGCTATCGGGTTAACGTTTCTTCTTACTTAAAAAAACTATGCCCATGGTTATATTTAGTGGAAAATAATTCTATATCTTTCTTATAGGTAAAAATAACCAATTTAGTATATCTTTATTATCATTGTTTTTGATACAGGTAACTACTGTGTATTTTCCGATCAATCATGCTACTCGGGGACGAGCAGTAGTCAATCATGGGAAGGCAGCCTCGCCGAATGCCAAGATAGATGCGATATTGAGAACACATGCGTAGCGCTCATATACACCGGCATGTGTTATAGGAAGAGTACATGTCCAACCCTGGAGGCTGCTTTCGGATATGATTTATACGTTAAGAGAGCAGGTTTGTTTGTCTAGTTTTATTTTCAGCACACTTTCATATATAATCATAAACACGCCTGTATTTTTGCCTCTGTTGATATTCATACATATCATAATTTAAATCCCATTTTACCCTGAATGTGTTTCATTGTGCTCTGTTTAACAATTGATTCCTATTCAACTTTCTAGGAAATAACTTATTATTTGAGGAAATGCGAAACAGAGACTTATAACAAAGCGTTGTCTAAAACTCATTTCAAATGCATCATTTTATATGGATTTGTTCTAGACGTAAACTACTTATCGAGTCAGGATCACAAATAATCGATGTAACTCTTACTGAAACTATGTTGGTTATTAAATACCTTCACAATATGTTAAACCATTTGTAAAGTATTGATCATGCTATATAAGTTTACACTTTGCTTTTTTAATATAAGATATTCAGTGTTTGTCATCCATTTCTAGTATTGACATACAAACCAGATGAGTGATTGATTATTCATCATTTAGAGTAAGGTTGTTAAAATCAAAAGTAGTAATTCAATTTAACAAAATTTCTGATTTATGTGACAATAATTTAGATAATATTTGATATTATTAGGAGCAAGTGGAAATTTATGTCCTCAATTTTCAACAGTTCCTAGTCTGTTGACATCACCAGCAATATCAACATTATGGAACACCTTTGAAAAACAAGGTACTCAAATTTAAAATCGTTCTTTTCCCGTGCGTTTTAAAGGCTACATATATAGCTAAGTAAAATCTCATTGAAATTATTTTCAACAAACGCAAATGTAACTGTTTATTGTGTCATTGAGAAACAATGATATGGATATAGTGCACATGGTAGTGTAACATTCGTATAAGAATGGATTCTGAAAATGTGACAATTGAATATATATACTTTAACTATGTTTTTCTAAAACAGCAACATCATCTGAACCTTTGCAAACTACATCAATAGAAAATATGCTCGAAACTACTAAAGTACCCTCACATGAAACGACACAAGAAATCAGGGGCAGGTCACAAGGTATATCTATATGAAACAAGAAGGCGGTTGTCGGAGTCGAAGTTAAATTTTGATTTGACGTTATTGAAAAATTGTTTTTTAATCAAACTGCCTATTATATTATAGAAAATCTGCGGGTTATGGACATCAAATAATGCATATTACAATTTCACAAATCCCTTGCCATACTGTAAGCACAATTGATAAACTATATTGACTTATTGTTATGTAATTCCAAAACTAGAAAAATATTTAAAATATATATTTATTTTGTTATCCCATGATATTATGATAAAATATTATAAAGAATGCAGAACTTGTCAAATTACTTAGTATTTAATTTTGTTTCGTAAATAACTAGGCTACTGCGTGCGACAAGACCATTATTCCAAGAGGATCCCCACTCACAGTGAGTCATATGGAATCATTGAGAGCTTTCAGACCGATAGCAAATTGACGTGCGCAGCAAGGTGCGGACCTAATCCGATTTGTGTATCTATTTCTTTTGACAAAACGGACAACACATGCTCGTTGTTCTCCCGGCGATCAGATGGAGATCATATAACAGAAGAGGTGTATACATTGCACCATTCCACTACTTTTACTTAATTCGCCTTAAGCTTCATGCGTGTTTTGTAACGAAAATGAAAAAAGAATATATGCTTTGATCATGTTTGATCATATTTACTTTTGTATATTCCACAACGCGATATCACAGAACAAACATAATTTCACTTCATGAATTACACTTATTTAGAATTTCAAATCTTAAAACTTTTGAAAAACAGAAATTGATAGAGTTTTTTTATATAATAGTTAATCAAATCTAATTTGATTGCAAAATTGATGCGGTATTTTAGATTTCACAAGAAAAGTTAAATATTGTTATTTATACATTTAACCCTCAACATGCAATATAAAGTGGAATATTATATTTATTTGGTTTATATATTTTAGCAATTATATCAATAGTATTATATTGCACATTTTACAATACCGTATTTTCCGACTACAAACTAGAAGCATTATTGAGAAATGTATTGTTTTAATCGTCTATATTTGTTAGTTTAGTTGAATCTTCCTCTTGTCTTTAGGTTGTTTCAGTAATCTAATGGATTGGTACCGTTATGATGCCAACCATATTTCGCTGAACAAGAATGAATTTAAGAATGGGTCAAAATGGAAAATATAGCCTGAATCATCATGTAAATTTATATTTCTGTATATGTTATTTTGAATAAATACTGTGGGTAACCAATGTCTAATATAAAATTATTGGTCGTATATCAAATTAGTCAAGCCTAATTATCATGCTTTAGAGATGTGGGATGAAATGTAATTTTGGGATCACACTTTCGGTAAATCACCCTAGGTATGCTGATTATCTTGATGTTGTAATTTGTGCAATGTGCATGGTGGTTGATCCCAAGTGTTACCTCAAACTCCAAACATATTCTTATCGAATTGAAATTAATTGCCCAAACTCTCTCAATTTTCATCCTTGATTATATGCTTATGCTAATTTCAACGTATCACACCAACGTCATGCGCGATCACGATAACTGACTTTATTCATTTTTTTTCTTCAAACTCGTACATCATTAGCTTTACCTTTACGAGAAAATATCATGCTTCAATAAAAATCATAGAATGTAATTACAAATATGTTTTATTTACCTGCTTACACTTTACTGATGACAATTACAAAACAAAATACTTAAAACTCAAACAAACATAATGATCAAATTCATTGGAGACAAACGTGATATATGGGAAGGATCCGCATAGATGTTGGAAAATAAGAATAAAAATATTTATTATTGAAATGTCTAATAGCGGTATCCACCAAGATTATCTTTCACCAAAGACACAAGGAATGAATTAAAGTTAAATTCACGCAATGAAAAAGTCTTAAACAACTGTTCAACGGTTCTTACTTGGCATGGCTACTGCTGATGTTCTCTGCCCTTTGCGAAAATGGGATCCAGTGGTAGCGAAACGGGTATGTGAAATTTAGCAGCTAAAAGATCTTCACTTTGGTGTTTTTAATGTATTTTAAATATAATTGTATCTTAAAACTGATCATATAGTAACCAAACTATGCAAATAATCCTTATTTATAGTTATTATCCCCAAAATATATCAACAGTTATTGAATAACTGCCTAAAACAAGATTTCAAAATTCATCAATTTTGTTGACACTGGCAACGACCAGTTTTCCGCATTTAAAACTGTAGTATACATTTAATTCAAATGACCCTGACTCCTTGATGAAACACAAACTTAAAAAATGTTCCAATATGTCTCATAATGTAATATTTTATGGTATAAATCCCGAATGATTAAAAACTGGTGGCCACTGATGTAGCCTACAGTACAGTACGACTTCGAGTAAATGAAACAGTAATGTGCATCGGTGTGCTTATTTGTAATTTACTAGTTTGGAATACATGCCTCGGCAATTATTCGAGGGTACCTGAATTCTGCCTCGGTAGATACGATTTTGCCTCTGAATTTTTCGACGGTACAGAAACATTTTATACCACGGGCTTTTTAAAGTTAAAATCTCCCGAGGCAAAATTTATACGAACCTATAAATTTTGCCTCGGGAGATTTTACGTTCAGCATCTTCATTCTATGTCAATTGTCAATTGCCAACAAAATAATCTGCAAACTTATTGTAGACACTCATAATGATAATTAATCAGATGATGAAATTGACACGGGTCCATTGGCTCGGGGCCGGTAAATATTTTCTCGGGTCGGTAGATTTTTAAACCTGGTGGCCTGATCTCTTTTAGGCCCCAACCCAAAAGGTTGGGGGCCTATAGGTTTGGGGTGTCCGTCCGTCCGTCTGTCCGTCATACTTTTTGTACGGGCTAGAACTTTTGAACGGAAGGTCATAGAGACTTGGTTATAGACTCAAATGAAAGGTCCTGGTCCGTAGATGTGCCTTTTGACAATTTTAGTCAAAAACACCCGACCGGAAGTTGTCAAATTGGCCAAAATAGTCAAAACTAGCGGTTTTCAAGACTTGAGCTTGTACGGGCTAGAACTTTTGAACGGAAGGTCATAGAGTCTTCTGAAATACTCAAAAACGACTTTGGGGGCGTTGGGGCCTGTTCGTGTTCACTGAGTACTTGTGATATTTTGACCGGTGATTTTTCTTATGGACTGGTAGAAATTTCCAAATCCTAGGCCCAAAGAGCCGACAGAATTGTAAAAAAAATGATATTAGTTGATCTTTGCCTAATCGCTTTTGCAGGAAAACTTCGTATCCATCTATTTGACGTTATCCCATTATTTGGTCATTGATCCGTCAGAATCGTCTCCAAAATTGTCAACCCCGTTGATAGATGAAAGAAACGTTAAAATATTTTTATGCATTGCTTTTAGATTGGTTTCTTAACAAAAAAAAAAAAGACATTTTTTTGGTGGCTTAACCTTAATCATCTTGAACAAAATCAAGCCCAATAATATGAATCACCACACTGCATCGGGGTTGATCGTAATATACTTACAGTTGAGTTATAATCGGCAAAATGAGTAACACCCGAGGAGGCTCAACATATTTCCCTGCTATCCCACCAAAGACTCCTAGGGCAGCACTGTCTTATTCAAGGTACTTTATATTAAATTATTTGATCGACAGGACATCGATTGTTCTATGAGCAGTAAATTTATATTCTAATTCTTTGTATATGTAAAAAGTATGGTAAGATTAGACTTAAAACGGTATGATAACATTGCTATATTACTTATTATATTTGGTGCCAAAGCCTGATGGTGTGGTGCAAAGTTAAGCACACCAAATCAACAAGTGAGGCATATCTAAGTTGTTCATTGTGATAGCTTAAATAAATATTTCTAATAATTTTTCTTAAACGAATATATACAGGGCTCTCAATGATGCGCCGCACACAGCCCTAAGTGGAGTTGTTGTCGACGGACGTCAACCCGATCGTGTAGGTTTTGTTTTCGAACCAATCAAAAATATAATAATTTTGTCGAGATAATGATATAAAGATAAAGTTAAAAACGCCTCTTAACGTTTAACCTTAAGCTGTATCAATAGGGAACATTTAGTAATCTTCTTTAAAATTCTGCTTGAGATTATCAAAGAATCTCGTATTGATAGCTACATGATATAATCTCTGGCATATACCACTGTACATCAATAACAACTTTTACAAACCAATGAATAGTTTTTTTTTAATATTTGCATCAACAAATAGCATCCGGTATGGCTACGACATCGCGTGCGCAAGGCCGTGGGTCTGTCCAACCGCTGGCGCCTTCCCGAATCTCTGGGCAGTGACCTTCTGGGCAGCTCTCAGGCTGTCAGGGCAGTCAGTGTCAACGTCAATGACAGCATGATTCATATCATTTCAGGTAAGGGTGACACCACGGACGAAAGTCGAAACTGTTGTAGATTCGGAAGCTAAATAGTGTGAATTTACGCAAAGGCTATTGATTAATTTGTCGACACAATTATTAATAGTGTTATTGAGTTCCTGGATAAGGCTTCAGCCAGTTTTTGGTAAGTTCCATTGACTTTGATCTTTTCTCCGATCTTATTGATGAAATAATCAAGATTTACTCCTTACTGCTTCACGTCAATGTTTCTCAAACGCTTCTAGCTGAAAACGCACGCCTTAGTTTGAACTTGGACACGACGCTCCCTTACAAGTTCAAAGCCCTTGGAGACGAGCGTCCAGTCACGTGCCCGGAAGCAAGCGCACCTGCTGAGAGTGCGAGTGTGACGTCACAGCATTCGTACAATCAGGAAACGGCATCTGCTCCTGTCACGAAAAGAGTCAGGTTAGAAAACGTATGCTTAAACATGTAAAGCACTGATATGCACGTGATATTGAAATAACTATAAATAAGTAGAACACAAATGCTATTTTTGCTTAAACCATTCTTGCTTCGATTATGACGTCTTGAATTTAGGAATATTTATAAGAGTGCCAGTGTATTTTTCTCCAATCACAATACATACGGTATCATTCCAAGCATCTTTTGCATTTACATTTTCAATCACGACTATTCCTCAGAATATAACTTTGTAATTCACATCAGTCATTCAACTTAAGGTTATCTTGGTTATTTTCTAGTGTATTGGACACACCTCGGGCATTGAGTGCTCGCCCAGTGGAAAAACCAAAGGATATCTTTCAATACCACTCCAAAGGCACCGCCTCATTGACCTCCCCAGGTAAATACATGTATGACCAAAAATATGGTCCGATAAAATATAGAAATATCTTGGTATATCACAAATATTAGACTCAAATTGTAATGATATTTACTGTTTTGTGATCTAATCTGGAAAATATCTTATTTTATGTACCATTTAAAGACGAAAAAACATGTATATATTATGTTAGCGTATATGTTTTATTTTTTTTTGATAAACTAGCAATATATCGATGTCAAAATATATAGTTTGAATATTATGTTTAATTCAAAAAGCTAGGAATGACAACCATATAGTTAAAGTGTAGAGATGATATAACATTATGTTGTAACTTTATTGTTTTGAAGTGAATCTAAGGTAAGGTACACAACTTCGTTAACAGCGCATGTACGTACTAGTATCAATTTACACGTATATTCTATGTTTTTCCCTTTGCGTCTTGGTGGTTGTTTAATGTTATTGGATATCATTTTCCGAGATTGATTGTAGATCTAATAGTTCATGAATCCAATTTAATGATATTCACTTTTTCCATCCAAATCTAATTGAAGTTAAATTTTCTGAATGATGTTTAATAAAAAAACGTATCTTTATTCTTTAGTCTACCGATAGATGTTTTAATGGTGACGGAATAGGATGCATTTTTATATGTGAACTATTTCAATAGCTGCATGTAATTTTTGCAACTTGTAGTTTCTTGATTATTGTAATCGAAAGCTAATACATGTGGTTGATTTTTCAATGATGGTCGTTTCATTGATGTATTGTTGATCGAATGTGTCATTGTTATGTATGGTTGTTTATCTGTTGCAGGATCAAAATATATTTGAATTTTAAAGAAAATACAACTGCAATACATGTATATGTTAATAAAGTGAAAACAGGACCAGAGTACCTTAAACATTTTCACTTAAAACATTTCACACAATATATACTCATTTTCTACTATACTTTTAACGGTTCTCATCTGAATGCATGTTAAACGTTGATTTCTTCTTTATAGATGTTTTGCTGCAATGCCTTGATATGAACTGGGAACTACACAGACCAATGCTGCAGAAGTCAGAAAAACTTTCAGGTAAACCTTTTTATGTTTTACGTACCCTGTTTATATTTAAGAGTTAAGAGCGCCTCAAGAAATAATGTGTTTTGAATACCATTCGTTTCATTACATGTAACGATTGTTAGTTAACTTTTGTCACATTTATTATACAAACAATATTTTCTAATTTGAATGATTAGTTGGTTTTTCTCGCTCTATATTCGCAAAGTAGCGATTGCTTGTTGTATTTTGTGGTAATGCTGGTTTAATGGCATAATTTACCTCTGTTTTTGCCTGATCGTAAAATGAACCTTTGTCCCTTAATTATCTTGCATTCTATAAGCATTTTAGCTTATATTAGCATTGCTTACATATATTTTTCTTTTGTGATTCGGCAGAGTTGCTGGCCGAAGCAGACAGTGCTGGACCTAAGGCATACTTCAAGCACCGTGCCAGCGAAACACTGGATGAATACGTCATGAAGAGCGCCTTTTATAACCCGGATGATCAGGTAGACTGAATGATGGAAATCATTGAATGACGATTTACCTGTTGTATAGATACATAAATCTACACAATTTACGACCATATTCTATTAACAAACTGTAAATTATATTTTCTTTAAGATGCAGCGATTTGAAATTGTCAACTATTTGTTGTGTTTATAGCATATCTGTAACTTTTCCAATGAAGTTAGCTAAAAATTGAAAAGTGCCTTGTAAAGTTAAGTAACCAAACTTGGAAATTCAAATATGAACAATATAGTTTGAAAATACTTTTACATGAATCTTTTACTCATAAAATATAAATTCTAAAGACATGGATATCACTCGTAAACAGTGAAAAGTGAATATGTATTGCAAGGTTTAACCAATATTGTACCCATGTACTGGTATCGATATAAACAATTGTGCTTATATAAGCATTTTGCTTATATTTCCAAAGGGCATGCAAGAGCACACGAAGCGTATCGACAGCATCGAAGGCACAACGACTGAAAACATCGACGACAAGACGACTGGTTTGAAGCACCCAAAGCACACGGGAGTACAGAAACTGAATAATATGACGATTATAGCGCTGGAGGAGGTGGATGAGATGGTCACACAACGTGGTGAGTTGCAGATAACCAATTTTGCCCTTTAGGCGTTAATTTTGTTGTCATACCCAAATCCCTTGTATTGATGAATTGTTCTCTTCATCAGCTGGTATCACTGTTGTGTTATAAACAATAAATTGGGACACTGTTTACGTTTTAGGCACGGATGCTTGCTGTGTAGTTAATAGATAATCATAGGAATTATATATATATATATCAAACGAAATGAATAGTCAAAACCCACCATATTGTCCAAGACTATTATCCTTAAATCCGAAGTATATGACATAGATCTATGTAAATCATGTAACGGTACGCTCTGTGCGGTGCTTAAAATCCAAGTAACGTGTTTTGTTTAAAACCTACATATGCATTGTACATGCTTACATGCAATCCCGTATTTTTGTTTGATTTCGCACAGCAATGGCTGTCGCTCTAGGCAACCTGTACCACGAGGAGATGCAAGGAACCCGTAATCGTCCATATCGTTCCCATCTTCCTATTCAATAGTGACCTTTTATAAATGTTTTATTGTTCAGCAATGGCGGTCGCCCTGGGCAACCTGTACCACGAGGAGATGCACGTGACGCCCGATGACGTCGTGGGCGTGCTGGCGGCCGCGCATGCGCTCAAGTTCTACGTGTTGCAACGAACGTGTGCCGATATCATGATGAAGACGCTTAACAAGCACACCGTGTGTGTGTATCACACAGCAGCCTCGAAGGTGGGTGGGTGTTGTTAATTGTG
>LQRL01004062.1:0-10623 GCA_001703475.1 Hydroides elegans
TGTCAAGGGGGACGGACAGACGGACAGACGGACGGACGGACAGACGGACAGACAGACACGCTCAACCCCATATCCCTCCGTTTCACGGGGGATAATAACATTGATTTAGGTTTTATATTAAGTTACTTTTAGAACAAAAATAAATGCTGAATGAAAAAAAGTAATACCTAAAGGAAGACCAGTTGAATCGCGTCGGTAGAGCTCATATCTCGTTATGACACCATTGGGTTTCCTTGGTTCCCTCCACCTCACAAACAAGCCTCTGTGAGCGCCATCTGTATCCGCCAATTGGTTTATTTCTGGTGCCGCCATATCAGTGGGCGGGGCTTGCAGAGTTTGCGCAAGCGCAGTGTCACTCATAGTGCATCCATTACTGGTGCATGCTTCCACCTTGAATGAGTACTCGGTGAACGGTAATAAATCTATAGCAGTATATGTAAATGCAAGTGATGAGAATATAAGCACATTATTTTGATACAATGTGTAGTTATATATTTGACCATTAGGTGATAACGGTTCTCGCCATGTAATTTGGATAGATGTGGGCGATAACGGAAGCAGCTCAGGTATATCCAAGTAACCAGGCGCAGATGCATACGTCGTGGCTGATGCCGGAGGGCTTGTAACACTTCCCTTACTATTAATCGCCGTAACAGTATAAACATATGACGTCCCCGGCTCAGTATTGTAATCAATAAACTGCAGCGTTTGTGTCCGTTGAATCAAGGCACCATCACGTTCCAATTCATATGATGTAATAATGCCATTCGGGTAGTCAGGGGGACTCCATGTGATTTCAATTGAATCTGACCCGCGTACTTGCAAAACAGGTGCTCGCAAGCCTTGTGGGATAGCTTCATCCGGGCGACCAATCACCGACGAGCTGTCCTCGCAGCCACCGGATGTACAGGCGGATATACGGAACGCGTAGGCAGTATATGGAGTAAGCCCATTAACTATATACTCCAGGGATAACCCTGAGTAAATTATCTGTTCATCCATGTATAACGTATAACTATTTATGTCTCCGTTGGTTATTTGAGGCGGTTGCCACGTGACGCGAATCGCCGTTGAGTTGATCGTGGTTGCTACGGGTGACGTCACAAAATATGGCGGCGCTTCCGGTGTTCGCACTACCGTTTCCGCACTCGTTGTACATCCGCCCGCTGTACATATAGTAATTGTATATGAATACATAGTAAACGCAACCAAACCGGTGTCTAAGTATGACTTTTCTTCGTTGGGACCGAAACTCCATGGTATGGCTTCATTGCGTTGTAAGCGATAGGACTGAATAATACCATTGGCTCGACTCGGCTCAGACCACTGTACTTGTAAACGATCAAAATGTGTATCAACAGGAGTTACTACAGGTGCAAATACCCCGGATGGAGCCGCTTGTGCTGTTTCTATGCGTTGCCATGGACTGGTCGCTACTCCCATTGAATTTCCTGAGCGGATCTGGTATTCATAAAACGTGAAAGGTTCCAAGTCAGTGTCGGTGAATTCGAATGACTCTTGGTCTGTTTCTTCGGTTCTATAAACGACTTCAGGTTCTGAGAGCTGTCTCTTTGCTCGTCGTGGCTCTGACCGTCGCAGTACCTGCATATTAAACGAAAACAACAAATTTAAATAAAGCTTATGGACATGCAATTTTGCATGGATATACGGAATTTATGTAGCCTATATCGACTCAAAAATAAGTAGGGCTGTGTCGGGTACCTCGGGTACCCGACTACCCGACAATCGTATCGGGTACCCGAACTGAAAATTTGGGTTCGGGTACCCGAAATGTTGCATTATGGGAAAAATGAATGATAATTTAACTTATAAAATGTTATTCATAAAGCAGATTTAAATGTTTCAGTCATTAACATCATTTAAAATAAGTTATGTGTGAGATTTTGTCAGTTAAATAAGAATAAACAAGATAGTTTAGTTAATTTTTCATCCGATTACGAAATAACGGCATATCTTGTAGAGTTAACTTAAGGGGGGACCTAAAGAAATCATGTTTTTAAAACTTCGGGTCGGGTATCGGGTCGGGTCGGGTAATGACTTCGGGTGTTCGGGTAGCAAAATACCCGACCCGACACAGCCCTAAAAATTAGCATTGAATACACGGTACATTGAATGAATTTCACAGTTTTTGGTATATGCATTAGTTACATCAATATCGACATACAAAGTATAAACACATTCATTTCAAAAGAATGCGACAAAGTATTAAAATCAAATGAAAGTCTCACCTCGTAAAATTGAATCCTGCCATGCGCACTGACCGGCCCTTCCCATTGGATGAGCACTTCATTTCCACTTCCGGAACTACTCAAAGATGGCGCTGGCTGGTTTTCCGGTGGAATTTCCGCGGTCAGGAAACTCTGTGGGCTAGATAGTGCACAGCCACCACGTGTGCAGGCTTCAAGCTGTAAGGTATACTCTGTATACGGTTGCAATCGGCGGTATTCGAATTCACGATGTAAACCTTGATAGACTGCATTGAGATTGCCGAATTCATATATTCGATACGTGTTTATAATTCCGTTCGGGTGACCGGGTTCTTGCCATCGTAAAATGACTGATAAACCATTACTCAATTTCTCGACCTCGAAATCATTCAGCGAAGCGGGTGCGGTTTCTTCTGTTGTGATTTCAACCCAATCACTTGACACAGAAGCGACCGAATTATGCGCTTGGATTCTGAATTGGTACGTTGTATACGGAGACAGACCGCTCACCGAAGTAGAAGTAATATCACTTGAAACAGTGATAGAGTGGATCGGTGATGTAGCAGTAGGGTCCTCCGATACATATTGATACAAGATATCGTATTTACGAATCACACCATTGGTTTGCAATGGCGGTTGCCATGCCAATAAAATACCATAGGGACCAACATGGTCGATTATGGGAGTTTCTATATTCTGAGGTACGGCCTCCAGGGTTCGAACCCATGACCAAGGGCTCTCGGCTTCTCCTTGACTGTTTACTGCAATTATACGGTAATAGTATTCGGTATACGGCGCCAAATCCGACCCCGCATGCGTAAACGTTCGCGTATTTCCGGAAAGGGAATTGATAATAATACCATTGCCTTCCTCATTGACATGTCGACGATATATCCTATATTGTGTTATAATACCATTGGGATGCTCCGATGGTTCCCAACGTATTTCAACGGATGTCGCTGACCTTGCCATTAAAACTGGTTCCGGTTGGTTCTCCGGTGGCGCCTCAAGCGTTCGCACGGACACCGGCGGGCCCGTTCCGCAGCCATTTTCAATGCCAAGCAAACACGCTTGAATACGCACCTCGTAAAACGTATACGGCTGCAAGCCATAGATAGTCTCACTGAATACTATCCCGACACCGATTTCAATCTCATCCTCCTGTCCCGCGTTTATTAATATGATATATTGATCGATTTCATATCCATCGGGCTCCACAGCTGGTGCCCATTCTACATATATATGATAAGCGCTCATAGCGGTTACATTAGACGCGGGAGGAACGGCACCTGGAGAGCTTATTGGTACTTGCACCGTGCTGATACTGCTGTTTGTTCCACCGGCGGAAGTGGCTATTTGCACGCGGTATCGGTAGAGGACACCGGGCTCTATGTCTGTGTCGAGATAAAACAGGTTGTCGCTGTCTCCGTTGTAGATCATTTGGAAAGAAGCGAAGTCACGTGACCTGTGCGAACGAAATATAATATATCTTTAGTTATAAGATGAAATAACAAATGAGAACCATACTACTTTAGTGTATCTTTCTTATCACCACGGGTGAACAATGTTAAGTTCTTATAGCTAATTTCAAAAGCGATGTGTGTCTTTACAATGTATTTCATATCTATCTGTGCGCTTAGGTCAATATTAGTTTATATTAACTTTATATATTGAACATTTACCACATTTACCTATACAGTATATTGGACACAACGACGCCATTGGGATTCCGTGGGTAGCGCCATAGGATCTCCAAAACAGTAGCGTTGTTTACTAGGATGCTAGGCTTGTCCACACCTGAAACAAAGCAATATTTTTGGACGCATAATTTAACCTACTAGTATATGCATTAACCAAGCCATCCTTCATACAATTACTCATTTACATTGGCTTTATCCATGTGTAAACATCAACATTAACGAATCTTGATTAATAAACATTCTCACCCTGAGGTCTATCCTCCATCGTCCTTTCACTGGTTTCTGAACTATTCGTGCATCCAGCCTCAGTGCAAGCGGTCAATATGAATTCATACAGACCGTAAGGTTCCAATCCTAAAATACAATAAACATATACATAAAGAGAAAATGAGTAAATATAGTTTTATATATTTGTGGCAAAATTACAATATAGCATCTTCATGTACCGAAGTTGAAAGACAATAACTTCCTATATGGGAGACGATTTTCACCTGCTCATAGGAAGTCTTATATACATCATGCCTTTTTGTGTTAGAATATTCTTTAAAACATGGAAATAGAGGCTCACCCCACCAACGAAACATACCTTCCAGTGTGAATTCGTATACATCGCCGCTCACATTGGCAACTAATCCCTTGCTATTGGTCTCCCACAGTTCAAATCTCGTAATCAATCCATTTGGCTGCGCGGGCGCAGACCACGTGACCAAAAGGGAAAATTGGGTCAAGGCTGTTAAGGTTACTTGAGTGACCTCTTCTGGAGCCGCTTGCAAAGTCGCAACTCGAATCTATGAAGTGAAATTGGAGTTTATTATTTTGTTTTAAAAGTCACTTTTATTCGGATAATATAAACTCCGTCCGTCCGCTAAATGAACAAGTGTACCTACATCTAAGCGAAGTCAGGTTACTCTATTTAATTTAGTATTCAGCATATGTATAGTATTTCAAATCATTATCGACATCTCATCCCAGATAGTTGAGCATTTACAAATGTTTTGCATAATAATTGAGTCGAACAGAGAAGCGCCCGATAATGCTTATGTAAATTTGCGCCCCGTAATAAAGAAACAGTAGCGGCCATCGCATAGAGCTAACGATACCAACTCACAAGTCCAACTCACCTGTTCACTAGCCACGCAGCCGCGAATGTTGCAGACGGATAACTGATAAGTATACGTCCGATACGGTTGAATCACGTTGTCGTCTGTGTGACTTCGCGCATGCGGGTCTCGCACGATCTCGAGGCCGTCTCGCGTCAACACATACCACAGAATCTCACCTGTTGTATATCATTTGGATATAAACAATTACTAGTATAATGGTAGACGTTTTTTTTTTTACATTAATTGGCATTTAAATCAAATAAAGACTTAATTAATGTTGTTCGGGTTTTTAAATTGATTAGAAAACTGACATCTGAATATTAACGTGTTTTTAATTCATGTTTGAAAGGCCGAACAGACAGCATTAACATTAATTATGTCAGTCTAATATCGATAACTTTAACAAAATCCCATGTCAGAACACGTACAATATGTGTTTTTGTTCTTATTGCATCACGTACCATTTGGTCGGTCAGGTTCCTTCCATGTTAGGTAAATAATATCGAGTCGACCCTCCTGCACGGTGGCCGTAGGCGGATGCACACCCTCAGGAAGCGCCTGATTGGTCAATGCAATTGTTGTGTCACTCTGTGCACTTCCGGCCCCATTCACCGCAACGATGAAGTAGTGGTATTCGGTGTAGGGCTCCAAATCGTCATCTGTAAAGATGAGATATGACATATACATTAAACAATTCATGTCCAAATTGGCACCTGTAAGGTAAGATATATGGTGTTCTTTAACAATTTACAGCTTTTGCGCACTTATAGCGAATTTAGGACCTTAATTATTACGTTCTAGGTTCAATCATTTTCAAAAATTTAATAACAAAATTTCCAACAGAACCTTTTGTCAGAGATTGCAAAACACTGGCATATAGGTGGCAATTCTTTCGAAAAGTACTTTCGGCTGCCCCGTTTTTACCTAAGAACACAAAATCCTCCCCGGTATAAATCTTCACAGCTTCCGTAAGACATAACTCATCCGAATCCTCTGTATCTCCGGAAATCGGTGTTGCCATGGATTCCGCTTGGTTGCTAGGATACGAGCCACACCGATGAGATGTTCGGTCGAAATTACATCGATTACACATCGAGGACATGTCATTGCCATTGTCGAGAGGGCATATGACACCGGAGCCACAATCTGGAAATAAGATGTTTATGTTAGTGAAGAGTAATCTATTATTACAATTATTATAATAATTGTAATAATAGATTACTAGATTACTAGTAATAATAGATTGCTATAATAATTATTATAGCAATAGACCGATAAAAAAGGCCTTTAAAAATAACATAAGATTAAAATGTTACGCAACAACACCCTACCGAGCATCACACAATTGCTGTAGACATAATTTCCGAATCGAGCTGCATGATCAGAATCAATTAAACAAACCTGATTCAATTTCAGACCGATCAGCACATGTCTGAGTCGCTGGATTATATCCATTGTCATGGCAACAGGACAAAGCGGAAGACACGCGCTCGCGACCACAACATTTCTCGTTCGAATTCCTAAGCGCCTCCGCATTCTCATATTCATGCGCCTATGGAAATAAAATTGTTCATGAGAGTTTCAGCGTCTCATAAACATCAGTGGATGAACACTATCATTGATAAACATAATGATCATGCCCATGTTACAATAAGCAGCATGTTGCGTTAACTCAATCTAATTTAACTTGACGATTGTATGGTGTAAACAATATACAAATACTAAAACTGATATCAACAAAATATATCCATCAACTATCCAGCCACGTACCTTTCCCCTTCCTGTTTCATCAATACAGCATTCAGTGGTAGCAGAATTCACGTATTCTTGGCCACAACAGCTTTTGCTGACGTCAGCATTATATGCGGTGCCGCCTGTGACGTCATCACAACAAACCATGTCGTCATCAACCACCTGATCACCGCAGCATTGCTGCCCGTAAGCTGACACCAAATCACCTGATAAAAGACAACGAAAAGACAATTGAATTTCAAAATGTGGTGAAGAAACTATGTTGCTTTTTGTTATTGTTAGGAAGCTCAGTCACTCTCCATTACTTAAATACATTAGTATCATTAAATACAATCAATAAAGTTCTAAATCATGGTCTAATGATTAGACCATGACTTAGAACAATTAATGATTTAGCTCACCGTGACAGCAAATCTGTGAGCCGTTCATGGCATAAGGTACACCAGAACAACACTGGTCACCGAGTCCAACGTCAACACGGTCTTCTCGGGGATCAGCACAGCAGATATGTCCTGGAAGGACCTCTATATACCTACAATAATGTAACATATTTCACAATTATATTTGTTTGAGGGCTTTGAATATTTGAGAACTTAGCTTGAAATTGATAGTATTTCAATAAACGTTTTAGATTTTTTGATGAATTAATAAGAAATTGTTGACTAATCATTATAATTCTTTACCTTCCACCGCAACATTCGTAATTCTCAAGTCTGTAGTAAAATAGTCCGCCGCAGCACAGTTCACTTGCGACATCACTTCTCGCAGGAATATAGTGAGTGCCGCAACATTCATATCCCGGTACGTTATCGTATAGTTCGCCATCACAGCAAGTCTGAAATAACAAATATATAATTTTGTTAAACTTACCTCGTGATTAACAACATTTTCTTGGCGGGATTCTCAACTGCATTCATATAGAGCAAAAAGTGAAATTTTAGGTAGACAAATATACTAAAGCTAATTGCAAAAATAACATGCAAAAAAGGTTCTTACCCGTGGCCCCGAGTAGCACTGTGTTCCACAAAAACTCTCAAGGGCACCACATTCGAGGTATGTGCAGAGTTCAGGGGGCTCCTCGGCTGCTGGCCTAGAAAGCAATGGTCATGTACATGTATACAATGCATAGAAATAGAAACAATAAGAAGTGTTTATAAATATTATCTTATATTATCTTATATTATGTGAATGTGAAATAAACTAATGCGTTGACAAAGAATAAATTGGATGATTCTTAACAACAATCTTAGGAATATTTAATTGTGTCATAAATGCTTTGAAACTTGGATAATTTAAGTCAAACTCACTGTTCACACGCTGCTAGCGTACTCCGGTAAAGCTCATAACGTAAAATAATTCCGTTTGGTCTTGCTGGTTCTTGCCAGCTCACGTTGAGCGCATAAGGACTGAGAACCGATACAGTGGGTGGTAACAGGCCGTCGGCCACCGATTCTGCGGTGCTGCCCTCTGTTACATCGCTTTTTAGGCAGGCAAACTGCGTGCACACCTCGATCTGTCGGGAAATATATGTCATATATTGAATATATAGTCAGATTCTAAAAATAAAATTTAAATGTTTGGTTTGAGAAAATAAGGCAGGCTAGTACTTTATGGCATACATATTTGATATACATATATGTACAAGAATTGAAGGAAAATGGTTACCAAATTCCTTTATTGGTGCATACATTGATAGAAGTTTTCACTATTGTATTATAATATGCCAGGGACAAAAGTGAAACCTTCGTCTAAAGAAGAGTGTTGAATATAAAACAACTTTTTAAATCGAGTCTTTACGTTCCAAATAAACCCACTTGAATTGCATAAATGGTGTACGGCTCCAACCCTGCCAGTATGAACGACCGCGTCTCAGCACCACCAATATTCATACGCTGCCCATCGACATACAAAAAGTAGTTCGTTATATCACCGTTGGGTTCACGTGGAGGCAGCCAAGCCACGTGGAGTGCGGTGTCATTTAGGACGAATAGCTGGGGAGCGTCCAGGTCTTCGGGCGCTATGAATGAAACGGTTAGGTAAACTTAAACATACATGAAGCATCAGGTAAATGACTGTTCATAAATTTGTCTTGACAGTCCACACCTACATTATACGATTTCGCAATTTTGTTTTTATGAAGAAAATATTCATCCGCCATATAAATTAAATTGGCAATATTTAACATGAAATTGTTGTATTTTGAATACACAGGTATGTCACACAAGCTACTGACTCAATGCGCCCATTGCCTCATAACCAAAAAAACAGCTTATAATTTCCAACTGTTTTGCGTTTTCACAGACACATTCGTTGCTTCATAAGAAATACAGGTCGTTCTCACCCCCATCGCTCGTGGTTGCGTACGCAGGCTCGCTTGTAATTCGCTCATCGCCGTGAGTGACCAGCGTCAACAAGGCCAAGTAGCGTGTATTGGGGTCAAGGTCACCTACCACGTGATCAATGGCGGATGCGGGTAAGGTGAAGGACAATGCGGATGAGTTGGAGCTTATATTGAGGATGAAATGGCTGACACCACCTTGCAAGTCGAATACATCTGTAATGAAAAATGGAGAACATTGCGCACATCCCTCGTTGTAGGCTCTATTCATATTCTGCTATATTACCTCTAAATGCCCTTTGATGAGACAATATCTTGCAGTCACATAAAAAAGCTATTTATCTTTAAATGCATAAATATATAGCCAAAATATAAATAGCTTAATGTGAAACTCGATCTTAACCCTAATATCTAACAAACCACCAATAAACGGACGCAACTGACCTGGCACTTGCCACCGCACTTCAATAGCCGTATGATTGACGCTATACGCCGCCACCTCGGCTGCCCGCCTCGGCACGCCGCCAAATGTCGTTGCTTCGTCCGACGGTTCGCTGGCCGTGTGTCCGAAGTCGTTGAAGACGGTCAAGCGATAGCGATATGTCGTGTACATCGTGAGACCACGGTCTTCGTAGTAGGTATCAAGACCAGAGTAGATGCTCGTCCATACGCCGAATTCACCTGTCGCATCCGCTGCTAAAAATTGACAAACAGAATTGTACCGTTATTGTTTGACTTTTTTATTTAAGCTTAAAATATTTGATACAATAAATGGAACCAGATCAAAGAGTGTGTGATGTTACCGTTGTCACGGTAATATGATGTTTTTGCAAGAAAGAAAAACGTTTCTACATATAATAGACGAAATGAATATGATTCATTTAGATATGATTTAGAGCTTATAGTTAATATTTCGGATAATACCTCAGTCATTTTCTTTCTTAAAACTAAGCTTATATATCCTGAAAACCTACGTATAAGAGGCTGACGTATCTTCGTGCGTGCCAATTCATATCTGATGTTGGGTCCATTGGGCTGTCCGGGTGGCTGCCATAGCAATGAAATAAACGTTTGCGAATGGATGGTTGCTATGGGCGGAGTCACGTTGTCGGGTAACCATGGAGACGTAGTGATCACAGTCGGTGTGCTTTCGGAGCAACCGCCATCTATGAAATAAAACAAGAAAGCGCTTGATAAATATACATGCACATGTTGTTGTAGTGGCATACATGCATGAGTATCTTTCCTAAAATTTCTTAAATTCAGGTTTTGCACTGTTATTATGGAATATAAATGAATCCTCGTTTGTCAAGGTGCTGGTCAGGCCCAATATTTTTTCGATGGTTTCTAGGTGTTCGGTTTTATGAAATACAATCATATAGTTAGTAGGCTAGATTATTTGTATACAGTAACCCCTCGTTAATTCATCCCCGGTTAATTCGTCCCCCCGGTTAATTCGAACTGTTTTGCCCGGTCCCGATTTTGGGACCAATGTATTCTTA
>LQRL01004062.1:10803-32757 GCA_001703475.1 Hydroides elegans
TATATCGTCAAATTTCAGGTTAATATTGGTCTTTTTGGTCAAGTTTAAATAAGTTTTTATGTCACATGTCGAACTAAAGATACTTTCTTGAGTAAGGACTTTCACTTTATGTCGTTTGACCACACATAAAGACATTCACTTATTTTTTAACTGCTCTTATACAAATGATTATACGATAATAGTTTTCCAAGGAGTGGTAATCATAAGCGATACCACTTCCCTTATTGAATAAGCGAACTTTTTTTAAAAAGAAACTTATTAAACAAAGGAATGATAAAACAATAGAATGAATTAACAATGAGGTGGGTTTTCATACTGATTCTAATTGAAGCACAATGGAATGAATGAACAATGGGGTGGGTTTTCATACTGATTTTAATTGATGTACAATAGAATGAATGAACAATGGGGTGGGTTTTCATTCTGATTTTAATTGAAGCACAGCGGTTGAAAGGGACACTTTTAGGTTGACAGAGATCCGCATCCCTTATTGATTATCTTGATGTGAAAAAATGAAAGGACGCCAAAAATCCTTCGTAAGTCCGTTGATTTACACAAGAGAGCAACCATGGCTACAGCAGAAGCAACGATATTTTTCATTCGATGTAAACATAAAGAATTATTTGATAATCTCAGGTGTTAAAAAAAGTTTATTGCTGAGTTTTATAATTGAAAATTTACCCTTACGACATTGATTTAAAAAAATAATACCAATAACAATTCTTATAGCAACGGATACGAACAACGTTGCAAATATGCTCGAAATGCACAATAGAATCTATGAGTATGTTGCGGTTGATTTGCATAATATTTTCAAAATTTCATGATAAATGCTGAAGAATTCGTTAAAAAATATTTTAAATGCAGCATAGACTCTAACCAACAAAATACATAGAAATAAAGCCCATAGAAGTCTATATAAATTGAACAATATTGATATAGACTCGCCATAACTTATCCACCATCCAATGATAAAGGATTGAACATCTCGACTTCCGGTCCCCGGTTAATTCGAACCCCGGTTAATTCGAACCGATTTCGCCGGTCCCGAGTAGTTCGAATTAACGAGGGGCTACTGTATTTACATACAGTAGACCACGGTTAATTTGAACATGGATAATTTGAATTTCGGTATAATTTGGACGGTTTTTCTCGGTCCCGATTTTATATTTTTCACTAGATTATTTTATACCAAATTTCATTCGGATGATTTGAAGTTCGGATAATTTGAACTTAATTTTCCGATCCCGAGCACTTCAAGTTATCCGTGGTGTACTGTATTTAAAAAAATACATCAAAGAAGACATTGTTTGTACCTGTACATGCAGTTATAGTGACGCGGTATTCTGTATGCGGGGTCAGGTCTTCCACAACAAGAGACTGAACACTCGTATTGAATATCTCGAAGCTGAAGCATTGTAAAAAAAAATATATTCAGTGTTGAAATAAGGTTTACGTGTATATCGCCATGTAAGGGATAGACACTTCTAAGGCTATGCGAAAATCCATTAATCATTAACTGCGGTAAAATATATTGCATTTATCACTTAAGCAGTTAAATAAATATTGATATTACATGTTTTGACATGAGACTTTATTTTGTTTATGAAAAATAATTCTTCCCGCAGCATATTGATCATAATCATAATAGCTAGAGCTCTTGAGCTTTTGAGTAAGGTGAGACCCATGTTGCATACCGTGGGTTTGGCAACCTGACAATGTAGGACTCGAGCCGACCATTGAGTTGAATCGGTGGCTGCCAACGCACCAGAAAAGACGTGGGTGATAACGTCTCCACTGTCGGGGGTAAGACACCGCCTGGCCCTATGTGGCAAAAACAAAGGAGGTTTTAAATGATACATAATCAGAGTAAAGAAAAAATCCAACAACCGTCTATAGATCATATGTAAATGACCAAGATCCATGTGATGTCACTGAACTAGTCATAAACCACAAATTTAGCTCGTAAGATGTTTTCTTTGCACAGAAACTTCTATTATGAAACGTCTGTTACTATGCACGAGATGTGATGACGTTATACTCACGTGACGGTCTCGTAGTCACTTCCGCCCACTCACTGAATCCTACACCTTGCTCCGACTCCGCCCCAATGCGATACTCATACGTGACAAACGGCGCGATTGTGACATCATTATCCTCGAATTCCATGACGTCATCGGGCAAGAATGTGCGAACAAGTGTGATTGCGTCACTTCCTGGTAAGCGACGCTCGAGGAGATATTGTTGAATAGCACCGTTGGGGAGGGAGGGCGGTGACCAGGTGATGAGAACGGAAGTGGGGGAGGGCGAGGAGAGTATGGGAGCTGCGAGACCTTCAGGAACTGTATCAAAGGAGAGAAAGAAGGACTATTTTGTGCACATTTTTAGGGATAATTTCCCTTAAGATTACCACATGTTTATGATTACCTTTGATATGGTATTTATTCAAAACGCATAATGAGAGAATGTTAGAGGAAGTAGCCGATTCGACACATATACATGTACATGTAGTGTATTATGCTGAAACATACATGTATATGTATGGAAGAGTCTCCATTCGACAAAATACTAATAATTCCATCCAACGTTTTCACTATACATGTTCTTTTTTTCTGAATATTGAACACTTAACGATTCTAAAACATAATACCAAGAGAGAGTTCACACACCTGCAGGTAGAGTAGTGACGGGTTGCGAATCTTGACTCGATGTGCAGCCAGCCACAGTGCACACATCTACTGTGAATACGTACGTGGTAAACGGGATAAGGTCATGTACAGTCGTACGTGTTACATTAGCCGCAAACTGGAGAAATAAGACAAAGAGTAAAACTTTAAAATAAAAGTATCAAAATATTGAGAAATTTATAAAATGCAGTCAAAGTTGAATCAATTTTCAAGTTTCTGGAAACCTATGATGAAAAGTGTCAGGTATTTATAACTAGTTTGTTTGAATTTGAAAATTTGGACACCAGAAAAAAAAAAACATTATATATGTGAGATTTCATCTGTTACCTCGCCAATTTGACTGTCATTTCTGGAGAGCACATAAGCAGTGATGATTCCATTTGGTCGAAATGGCGGATCCCATGTGACGTCAACGCTTCTTGTATTCACATCACTCGTCATGGGTGGATCAATTCCACTTGGTTCTTAAAACAGTCCAATGATTAGCGATTATCGCGATTGGTAATTTTTGCAAACAAGTCTAAATTTTCCTAATTTTAACTTTAATAATGTTGACATGCTCATACACTTTACATCATAAAGGAGAAATTCAGACTTTTAATCTTTCAACTTTCTCATAGACAAACCAAATCAAAGTCAATAAG
This sequence comes from Hydroides elegans, assembly GCA_001703475.1. Taxonomy (NCBI): domain Eukaryota; kingdom Metazoa; phylum Annelida; class Polychaeta; order Sabellida; family Serpulidae; genus Hydroides; species Hydroides elegans. Next base: position 14,135 of record LQRL01004062.1, read on the forward strand.
TTTAACCCTTAAATATTGTGGTATTGCACATTTACTAACATAAAACTTAAGCATATCAAATGACGTCCATATAAGGGCGAAATTATAAACACGGCAATCGATGTTTAAGTTATCATCTTTCAAAAAATCCTAAATAAGCATATCGTGCTTTTAAAAGTATGCTTACTATCTTGCATGGTTGTGACGGATGCCCATTGACTATACGTGTCTCCGTAGCTGTTGATCGCAACCAGGCGGAACTCATATACTGTGAACGGCAGAAGATCCTCTTTCAGAAAAGTGGAAGCCGTAGTCGGTTGCTCGAAAAGGCTGTTGCAAACAAAATATATTACATAGATATTCCTCTAATACAGTGTCTAATCGTTCATATATCTAACGTACATGTATGTTAAATTATACACAAAAAAGTATAATCGTCAAAAACATAAGTCATATCTATTTCCATATCTATATCCAAGATTTCTTATCTATTTACAGTATCTTGTAATTATCTTTTAGGTAAAGACCGTATTATGCGTATGTGATTTATTATTTAAAGCACAATGCGCGAAAATCACACCTTTGCACAAGACCACTTGTAAGATTCCGGAAATGAAGTTGGAATGCTGGATCCTGATCTGCGTTTGCTCTGCCCACTGGTCCCCACGTAGCGCGCACGGTATTCGATGTGGGACTGCTCAGCTCAGGCACTCGTACTCCATCTGGAGCTATGTGAAGAACAATAACATGTCACATAGATGTAGTTACAATACAGGCAAACAATAAGGATACCATGACTAAGACCACAGAAAAGCAGAAGCATGCGAAGACAAAACACGTTCACTCAGCAGTGAGCGGAGGTAAGGGACATTATACATTTGTATAACTGCATGAGCTTCAAGTATGCAAAGCCTCTACTTAGTAATAGCATGGATACATTTTTATCGAAACCTTTCGACTAAGAATAATTGTGTTAAATAGTTTTTATTTTATTGTTCAAGTCCTTCCTTTAACGGAAACACAAAATCACCTACCTCCCATGGGCATATTGGCTTGCTTGGTATTGCTGAGCAGATATCCCTGCGAGTTTGACGCATTCACTTGTATGTAGTAAGTTGAGAACGGAATGAGGCCTCCGATTTCGACCCAGTCACTGCCACTGGCATTGGTTGTTTGAAGTAGTGGTCTTCGTTCAGTTATGGTGTTGTAGTTCCAGTTTTCTGAATTGAAATATTTTTCAAATGTTTTGCTTAAAACTGTTTATATAATTTTGTTATTTTTAGTTTGATTTTCACTACAGCTTTTGATACAAAAACGTCTGTATAACAAAAAAAATATACTACATAGATAGTCAGAAACGTTCTATTATTTTAGGGGTCATAAACTTCTATAATGGCACCAGTCTTCCAACATCAATACTCTTACCTTAATCACTTATTATAAAACTTAACAACACACAAAAACTCAACCATCTTACCCGCATCAACATAATACAGGCCCTCCACATACACCGTGTAATACACGAGCCCATTTTCAACTTCGGCCCCGTTCCACTGCGCCATGACGCTGCGCGGGCTTTCCACGCGAACATCAACACCGATATTGCCCTCGGGCGCGGCTTCCATAGTTCGCACCTGCAAAATGATGAAAGTTCAAAATAACAAAGACTAACTTTTCACACAAAAAAGCAAACAATTCGACAGTGAAAGCAGTTTACTCAAATGTTAATTTGTGAATTGTTTTCTGATTGACTATTTTTCTGTCGTCAGCATATGTTTATGGTCGAATTCGATGTTTTTTGGACATAATTCTTGCACATTTCGGACATATCATCAAATCACCATGATAAAGTGTTTTTATTCTATAAGATGCAATGGATCAGAAGTCACGTGATCCAAACAAATGTGATTTATCAAGTTAATTCTTTATTTTATACATAGCATTATGCACTTATCAATGTAATCGACATTATCATACCAGAAGCGAGTCACTGGAACTGCACCCCTGTGCGGTGCATGCCTCGATACGAAGCGAATGTATACTCCAGGGCATCAGTCCATCTATTGTGTGTTCAAATACTGTGCTGGTGTTGAACACCATCAGGCTGTTATGGTACAGCCGGTACAGTGTGATAATGCCTAGAAAAAAATAATTTTGAATGTGTTTTAAAAAAAAACTAGCAACACATATTTTGGTAACTAACTTTAAAGAAAAAGGACATCTGTTCGATTTATCAGATACGTCAATTGTTTGATCTATCAGTTGAATGATACCCCAACATTCGAGTTCAACGAAATCTTTCACAATTTCAAACGTCTAGTTCATGTATATCGTCATTCAATTGTCTTTTTCCTTTCGCATACTTGTATTGGTGTGAAATTACAAATGTATATTTTAGTATTGAAGTGTTAATATGGTGATTTTTATACATCAATGAACATTAACGCACTGAATCAATAACATGTTATCATAATAGCCAAATATCTCAAAATAAAATACACATACCGTTTGGATATTGAGGCAACTGCCACGTGACGTGCAACGTGCTTGGCGTGGGCGACGTCACTTCCGGTTGATAAACTCCTTCCGGTGCGCTCTCTTCCGTCTTTGCGGAGGTGGCTTCACTCAGTCTACATCCACCACCGGTACACACCTAGAAGAATGGAATCAACTGTGGACTCATGATTCATTTGTAGATCAACAGGTTAACCCGGTAAACATGTAATAATGTAATAATGTAAGATATTACCTTCGTCTCTAGAAAATTCAGATGTTAAAGTGGCTAATCAAAAAATGCCCATTTTAAATTTTCACTAAACAAAGGTTATTATTATGAATATGTCAATTTATATATAACAATTAATTACGTATCTAACCAAATGCATATTCTAATTTCAACCTCTTGAATGCAAGTTTACTAGTCAAAAATTATTTCAAACCCAGCAAAAGTCTTCTTTATATAGGCTATATTTAAACTTATTTCCCTCCAACACCTCCTTCAAAACTTACAGCCAAAGTGACATAGAAAGTAGTTCCCGCGCTTAGATTCGCAATGGTATATGACGTGAAGAGGTCAGTGCTGTTGTACTCAGAAGGACCGATTGTTCCCTGTTCTATGGACGCGTAGAGTATGTATCGCTCGAGAGCCCCATTTAACTCATCTGGTTCTTGCCACTCGGCAAATATTCTGTTCGTACCTGTATCGAAGAATACACACATACAAAATAAAGTTTATAAGCTAAATTCGCCGAAATCGCTTTAATATAAAGACTTCGTTTAGATACTTTTTTTTATTAAATTTTAAAATGATAATTTATAAGAGAATATAAACAAATGAGCTGGAACTTACACTTTAAATTTTTATGACACAAAGTCCTTTATGCAACCACATATTCGACTAGTCTATGTTAACACGTAATCTCTAAATCGATCTACCCCTTACCGAGCACAATAAGTAGGGGAGCATCGACGTGCGTGGGTGGAAGTTGCGCAGTGACCAAGTGCGCAGTCGAGCTGTTGGTGCATCCGACGCGGCCGCATACCGTCACATGGAAGCGGTAGGCCGTGTAGACCTGGGCGAAAATAAAGCAAATGAGGTATTGAACAGGCGCGTTCTGTTTTTATATATTATACCTAATGAACCGGTACTTTGACCTGCTCCCTCGTTCGGCTATTATATATCAAACATTGGCGCCCCATTTGCTTTTTTGCTTGATCCACACCTATTTCATGCTGGATATTTTTTATCAAAAATGTATGATATTTGGTAAATTCTATATACATTTTAATTATTTTTGACTATATCTCTACTTAATTATCTAAATAAATATTTAATTTCATTGTTGACAGCAAGTCAGATATTTGGATTGTTTTAAAGAAAAGATTTCGTCATAAATATTAAATTCCAAACTGGGAATTAAACGTATTCACGGCTAACATATTTAATCGAAATATTGAAAATAGCCTAATATATAAGTAATAAAATTAATGCAAGAAGAACTTGGTTTCTGTCGAGAAAACATTTGTTTGATCTAAACAGTGTTGTCTTTAGATTAAATGCATGAAATTTCAACTTACATCCAAACCAGTAACATTGAACTGATTTTCGTTTCCAGAATAAAGGGGTGTGTCCCCCATATAAAGCACGTAGCCAGTCAGAACGCCGTTTGGAAAAGTGGGTGGATCCCAACTGAGCAGAAAGTAATATGCTGTCGTCTCTATGGGAACAGGCATTTGTACACCTTGTGGAGCTGGGTATGACAAAAGATAGATGGATACATATTAATATTCTTACCCAGCAGAATTGTGGGACCTAAATTTAATTTAAAAGGAAATGAGTGACCGGATCAAGTTATTTTTTTATCAAAAATGAGTTCATTATTAGAAAATGCAATATACATTCATTTTTAAATATATTTTTCCTTGCACAAATTGGTGTAACCTCTGCGAAATTTAGAGTTTTTTCATTGGACTTAGCCTAAAAAGCGGTAAACCGAGATCAGAAAAAGCCCGTTTTTTATGACTAAATCTCTGAATATATCAATTTCAAATGCATATATATTAATAATAATGTTGATTTGAATATATGCCGACATTCTATTCACAAAATGAATACATGTATAGCTTTTGTGAACAGTTCCCAAGTTTGAACACATTTAGAGCAATACCTCACAGCTCTAGATTGTTGACCCTCGTAAAGAATTCATATCTTTATAACGTGCGTGTATTTTTATATCAAAATATTGAAAATAAAACGAATTATCGAGGTAAACGTATCTGGATTATGCATATTAGGAAAGATAGGCATAATTAAATTGAAATTTACTCTTTTTTTATTAAATAAAATGATCACTAGTCGACATTATTTTACTAAAATAGCACGCGATGATAAATACTTAAAAGCGTTGATTTCAAATATTAAATTTGGCCTTTCATTACAATTTAGAATCTCAAATAATAACTTTGTTCTGAGCTCATTTCTTAATCTTATGATAAACAACATGTTAAGAGCCTTTGAGAATGCTAGCATGTGACCTAAACACCACAACAATTCCATCTCACCTTCCTCAACCGTCGCAATATGAGTCCCGTTCTCGCTCTGTGTACATCCGCCATTGGTGCAAGCAACCACGTGTATAGTGTAGTTGGTGAACGCAAGCAAATCATCGATGGTTCCTGAAAAAGCAGGGAATCATAAGAAAACATTGAAATCTGATATCAGTAATGCAAAACAATCATAGAAGATGCAGGCGCGGAAACAGGAAATCTTGACACATTCTCCATCGTGAATCCATTTGGTGATCAGAAATAATATGTATGAATCACCCTCAAACTCAAAACTATTTTTTTTATTTCATACTTCATTAATTATCGGTGAAATTAACTGAATCTAAACACGAATGATTTCGTTACAAAAAAAACTTGAGATTCTCTTAAAAGATTGCCTTGTATACTAAAACGAAGACGTACTAGCCCATTACATATACTAACCTTCAAAAGTGGTCTGATTAAATCGAACTTCTATAGGTGGTATTTCTGGCGAGTCACGGTTGTAAGCACGAATGACAAAACCGGTGAGAATACCCGTTCGACCCTCGGGTTCCTGCCATTCAACGTCAAGTGAGAAGCCATCCCGAACCGTCACGCTGCTTGGAGCATGCACTCCCCAGGGAGCTGCGTTGGTGAAAAATTATGGAGCCGTTAGATATTAAGTCGATTCGATTAGTTGACTCATGTGATATGGTCAGGTATAAGTTAAGATTTCCATCGAACCAAGATGTTTTAGAAACGTTAACCAGTGAGTAAGACTTCTAAACAACAGCAAAAATGTTATCTTTAAAATGTTATCAATACGCTGCTTTTATTTACTCATTCATACAAATCACAACCAATAAATGTACCTGTCCTATAACATATATTCCAGTATCAACTTACCCCCTTCTCGGGTTCTACCGGTCGTCCACGTACTGACGGTCGCCCCCGCTTCGTTGCTCGCCTCCACTTGGTATAGGTATTCTGACATAAAAAAATGGAAATGCATGTACAAGTATAATGATTTGGTCATGTTCATTTTGTATGTTTTAAAACAGTCATTATGTTATTATTTTTTATTCAAATGTGTATCTTTGATTTTAACTTTTGCATAATACACAATTTTCAAAGATAAAAAACTAATTGAGTAAATGCTTAATTTGTCTTTTATTTATTGTTGAATGGCTGTTGAATAATCAACTATATGAAAGAAACCTCCGATAATTAGTTTTATCTTTTGATGATTTTCTTAAAGTGAATTTATGAAATAAATATTAAGAATATATACCGGTGAACGGCAGCTGACCATAATCATAGGTCATATTTCCTTGACCTTGATAAATGACCTCCGTCAGCGTAGCCTTGCAAGGGTCATTCGAGGGCGCGAGGGCGGGGCATCCGTCCATATTGACTGTCACTATAGTAACGGCGTTCTCCTCGATCGAATATGGGCGGCGGTTGACGCGAATGTTCTTGATGCAACCACCAAATCCTGGAAAATATTTTTCATTTGAAATTAGAATCGCTTTATTGAATTGTATATTTTATATGATGATAAGATTGAGTAAGCCTGAACACATTTATGTCCTTTCCTTTTTTCCTTTCTTAAATATAATATGGCAGTTTTCTCTGGCATGAAAGATACATAGTCATGATGTTTATTTCAGGGAACAATGCTGGATTTGTCATTGGAGAAGAAGGGGGTTTGAAAAACTTCTACTATCAGCACACATATTAATTAACTTACGTCCTTGTAGTCGTGGCAATATCTCATGCACATCCATAAACCGCTCAGCATCGCCTCCTTGCTCAACACCGCCAATGTGCAGGTATGACGCAATGGCGATGGGGGACGATAATCGGGCACCGCGACTGCCCCCATTGTTGCGCGAGTAGACGCTGTCGACGGTGATGCCCAGGTTCTCGCCAACGAGGACGACGCTGTAACAAGGGGAGGGGTGGTGGGTTGTGTTGATCATGCATGGCAATGTGCAATGGCAATTTGGTATTTGCTTATTGTTAATATGTATTATGTTAATAGTTCTATTTACTCAACTCTATAGTCCGATTTCCCGGTATCTAGATTTCTATCCTTTTATATGTATGTATCCCCATTATCTCACCAATACTCTCTTTCATGTTCTCTTTCTCTTTTGAAATCTCACTTTCCATCCATATATTTTCAATCTATATATCCCACAGTTTAATCTTAAACTCAATTTAAGTATTTTTTTCTAGATAACTTACTTTATTTTATGCCAGTTGCCATCGCATATGCTGACGCTTTCATTAGGAAAGAAAAGCGACTGAGAAAATCCAACGATGCTCAATTCAACAAACACACCGCCGTCTTGAAGCTGTATCAGCCAGTAAACCTATGGAATGCAAAAGAAACACATATTGTTAAAGTTGAAAGTGTCAAATGTTCGCACCGACAACAGCGTTTGAGATGGTTTTAAGTGAATCTTCATTTGTTGCTTACAGATTTCGGATTGAGTTACGGAACGCTAGACCTTCCAGCTATATATTTCATTTAAGGATAATTCTATTCTATAAATAGATCATTCAGTGCACACAAGGAAGTTTTATTATGCGCTACAACCAAGAAAACAGGGAATTACTAAAGCGTCCATACCTCAGTGCCCCCATAGGCGAAGAAGAGCAAGCCGCTTGTGAGTTCGGAGCGCATTTCAAAGCTGAAGTCGATGCTGAATCCGCCCACGAACACGCCCGATTGAAACACAACGTAACCTGTGCAAAAAAACACAGATGTCGATCATGCTTGCATTTAATCTTTAGCCTTGTGCATGTATTAAAGGCTGTTTTTAAATTGTCCGTCAGATTTACATTATAGAGTACAAATGTCGATTTAATAGTAATGCACACTCTTTGTTTATTATTTTAAGAAATCCATTAAAAATGACAGATCACTCCGTTTGAGCTGGATTTCGTGACTTTGATTTGTTAGTTCAATATGTGCAAGCGTCTTTCGAATCTGGCGGGTGATGCTTGATGTGATATTCACAGTAGATTTAATTCAAAGCAAAACCGTGTAACGATGTAAACGGTATGGCTAATGTAGTCTATGCTCTTACCAGTTCCGAGGAAATGATAGGCCGGTTCCAAGTTATCCGGACATCCCTCCCAGTTGGCCAACGCTCCTTCACGCTCTATGGCATTGTCCCAGAGCAAGTCGGTCCATTCATCGGCGGGTAAGGTAGAGGTCAGCACTTTGACGTCACGCAGGCAACCTTGGTAGTCTGTGGTGATGACCTGAGTAAATATAGAACAATGATCGATATAAGGTACCAGTTTTGGTGTGTTTTGAAAGGTAAAATAAGCCACCGTGGTTCTTATAAATACAATTTATTACATGGTTGAAGCATTTTACAGGGCATAACCACCCGGTCATTATCTTTTGTGATAATGCCCAGACGGTAGCAATTGTATAGGTTTTGTTTAAAAAAAATAAAGATGGCTTAATCATTTCAATAAGATAAATTTGACTCTGCTGGGAATTGAACCCCAGCCACCCGGGTGCCCTCACCACTTGAGCCAGCTCGCCTGACGCATATGGGTTCTTATCTACTCTATTTGAATATGAACGAGTACGTTATGACAGCTGAGCGAGATGTAGGACACACACACGCCCACTCAGTACTCGGTGAACTCGACCTAGTATTGCAATTGTGACGTCAAAATTCAAATTCTACGTAATGCAATTTTGTTTACTGCAGTAACTGAAAAGAATGTGAAAGGATTACACACATGTTTATGAAAAAAAATAATTAATAAGTTTATATTTTTTGGTATTATAACGTATAAAGTTAATAAACCGAACGCTAATAAAAGAATAAGCATGTTCCTAGCCTGGAATTAGAACAGCATTTAAAAAGGGGCTGATATAAGCTTGATATTTAACATGAAAGGAATACAACTTAAGAATTGGTGATAAAATATAAGAATCAAAATGATGATGTGAAAAATTAAGTTGATATTGATGAAGCATTAATGGATAGAATCGACGAAGTGTCAAGTTTAAAGCAGACGTATGGAGTGATTAACGACATGGAAAATTGTGAATATAATGCATCCACAGGAGCGAAGAAATCAAAAGTGTCTATAAAAAAATACGACCAAAGGGAAAGAATATGTCCAAAGACTCTTTTGAATAACATCAAGTGACTTCGGACGTACTCTTTTATCTACATAAATCCACAGAGCAGTTTCGAAAATACTATCCAAGAAGGTAGGGAGAGATAATTTCGAAAATAGCCATTTTACGCAACGTTACGTAAAGTTACGCAAACGTTACGCAAATATAGTTCACGCTACAAACTCGAAAAACTGTTCGAAAAATGTGAAAATCCATGTAATAAAAGGAACAAAAACCTCAGGATCCTAATCAAAATGGTTATTGACCCTCGGGATAGGAAAAAAGTAATGCCCGCGCCCTTCGGGCTTGGACATTACTTTTCCCTATCCCTCGGGCCAATAATCATTTTGATTAGGACCCTTTGGTTATTATTCCATATATATTATATAGCTGCCTTGTTTATCTATCAAGTATCCATTAAATAAGGTTACCTCCATGTGATGTTGCTAAAGAATGTTAACCCAAGTTTACCAAAGAAATTACAAGATGCCGAATAAGGGACATTTCACATGAAGAATAGGGACACTGATATAAATGAATTAAAAATATATTGACGAACAGATACGTTTTAACTTTTATTCGGTTAAATCAGTAAAGATCCGACGTCAAAAGAGCATTTCCGTTAGAACACAACACAAGTGCATACCCTGGCTCTCGGATCATCTTCTTGTCGCTGTATAATGTAGTCTTTCGGAAGCCCTCCCACATAAACACCGGTGTTGGATCCTATGATATTGCCCGTGCTGCAGTCTGTGATTTTCTGACCTGTACCAGTTCCAAAAATGCATTTTTTTTTATTAAGAATATATGTTAAGTGTTCTTTTTATATACTTTATTGCTTAATTTTACAAAATAAACATGAGAATAATTGATTAATGTTGTTGTTTTTTTTTTCAAGAAAGTAATTGCATATCAAAGAAAGATCAAATTGCATATTGTATTTTGTAATTCGAACATTGAGATATTATCTGCTTTATAGGATTTAAATACCTGAATTGTTGTTATTTGAATTTCTATTTTGATTGAAATTTTCCTTTAATTCTATAATTAATATCTGTATTTATATTGTTAATGTGTATGAATGTTAAACTTATACACAAACAAATCTTACTCTTTTTTAGTTACATGGCAAGCAGAAAATAAGAAATATGATCTTAAAATCTAGTGAGTTAGCCTTGTTATAGGAATGCCTATTGATTATTTATATGAGCAGTAAGCTTTATTCGTTTTAAAAATCTGCTAATCAGAAAATATTAATATGCAGAGATGCGAGCTAAATGATGTATGCAAAAAAATATATATATAATAAATTGAAGTATCTATGGTTTGATTGACACTATTCTTTATGATATCCTGGATGAATTCCGCCTGGAATCATGGCTATCCCATTATTCGATTATACCTGTCCATCGATCGTCCATTCGAATAGTGCCAAATTGTCCCTGGCGTGTGGCCTCTAGATGGTGCCAACGATTGTCATTGTACGGAAGGCCTTCGTCGTCTGTTGTCGTCACAATGACCGAGCACCCTTCACCCAATCAAAAACGCATTATGACGTCATAATAGAACTCAATAAGCAGATAAAAGAGAACTTAAGCACGAAAATAGTGTAGTGATTAAAATGAAATGGTGAAAAGAAATAACAGAAAGTTGTGCAAATTGTAGAATAAAAATGTAAAATGGAAAAAAAATCCAAACATTAAAAAACTCAGTATAGCTACTACAGTAAGTCCAAGCGAGACTGGATAAATGCAAGTGTATGTAGACACACATTTGTCTTGATACTGTATATTAATTTGTAAGAAACACTATAGACAAAATAAGGAAATTAACACACCTAAAGCAAACTGTAGAATATTTCTAATATAAAATTCTCCACACTCTCAAGGTCGGCATCACGCGGTTAACTGTTTCGCTACAACATTAAACACGCATGTACAAAGTAAAGAAAAGTATATGACTATATAGTTTTTAAATGAATCATGAGATCACCCAAATTGTACAAAAGTGTCATAAGTTTTGAAAACATGCACAACAACTAAATATTATTTACTCATAAGCCAAGAAGAAAAATAAAATACAATATATAAGGTCAAAGGCCACACCACTCGGAGGCTGACCTGTGAAAATGCCATCGACAGTAAGGCAAGCGTGAGTATCGTGCCTATCGGCCACCAGGTGGTGCCAATGGCCGTCGGCGAAAGTGGCATTGTCGTCTGCGTCTGTGCCGTTCGGCCAATCCACCGTCAAGGCTACTTCACAAACTGCGTGACGGCATTGAAATATGAGATCAGTGAGATTCACATGTAACATATATTACAAAGCGAGGCATGTGAAATATAACAATAATATCATGCAGTGACAGGTTTTTGTCTTATTCTTTTGAGTGAAAACACGAGTATAATGCACATTTAGGGGCTGAGAGGGTGATAACATTAATTGCAAGAAACACATGACATGCTATGTTTACAATGAAAAACAAGATGAATATATTTATCATACGGTACGAAGACTTTTTCTTAAAATATATTGTATACATCCACTTACTAATATCAAAAATAACGATTTAAAGCATACTTATATATACAATGTATTAAGATATGTCTCATTCTGGAGTGTGATAAGGAGAGAGCATGTATAACAAATAGTCTACATCTACCGTTTTACAATATCATTTTAAGATCTGTATATATGTAAAACTAATAAGCGAACTAGCTACAGTGCACCACGGATAATTTGAAGTCCTCGGGACCGGGGGAAAAAGTTCAAATTATCCGAACTTCAAATTATCCGAAGTTGGATGATTTCTATTAAAGATTAAAACCCTCGAATAACCAACCTACCCCCCCCCCCTCCTCACACCCCTTTCTCCATTCAACATTAGCCTTGCATTATTAGATTATACATATGTCATATCATAACACGATTATATACAGTGTTACAATAGAAAATATTTATTGAATAAAAACAGAATAGGAAAAAATGAAAATTGTTCCGATAAATAATCTTTTCTTCGAAATCGCACTCACATTTTAAAGAATGGCATCTCTGTGGAGAGCAGTAATTGCAATCAGACATCATGAATACATAATGACAATATGACTGTTGATGGATCACACAAGGTCCTTGTTGTTTGATGTTTACATGAACATGTTCGCTCTTATTTGTGTTCATTCCCATTTTATGTTTAAAACTACAAAGTTGAAACGCATCCATTGATCGGGGATTAACATCGCAGGGCAACAATCTTTGGTCAATTGATGCTACGTAACTTCAATGCAGAGATTGGGAGAACAAAGTGAACCCCGTATTATATTGTCCTGATATTTGCTTGTCAGACCATCTTTAAACAATTTCAACCCCTTTTGAGATACATCTTACGTCTTGAAATCGACTTCAAATTAACCGAAGTAAACAATTCAAATTATCCGAAGCAAATTTGGTATAAAATATAGAGGGAAAACATCAGGACCGGAAATTTTAGTTCAAATTATCCGAACTTCAAAGTATCCGTGTTCAAATTAAACGTGGTGCACTGTATTATGTTATTGGTAAAGGCTGTTAATCAAATACCTTGAGGATCGAAAAGAAACCATGGTCGGCCAGATCGCAGCTGCAACGCGATAAACTCTTCCTGACCTCCGTCTGAGGCCGCGAACATAATCAGGCCTTCTTTCTGTGTGGTCTTGAACCATAGGTCGATCCCTAAACAAACAGGAGGGGGCGTGCGAATTTTAATGACATCCAGTCACGTTTACATCATCAAATTTTGATAGAACTTTCCAAATTTCTTCTTCTAATAGTAACTAATATAACGTTCCGAATTCTTAACATGTAGCCTACGTATTTCTTCACTGCCTCTAAATATTGGTGTATTGTTTTATACGATATTGTGGGCTAGTTCAGGTTGAACACTGGTAATGGAAGATAAGGAAATGCCGTTACAAGTCCTCGATTGAGTTACTGATTTCAATATTGTGGTAACTTACCAGTGAAAGCCACGCCCTGTGGCACCGTATCCGCGGGAAACTTGTAGTATCCCTGTCCATTAAATCTTGTGCCACGTGACACGCGGGGTGGCGGGTTGTTGAAGGCACCAGCGGTGCGTCTTATGGTGTAGATAGGGGCAGGGCCGTTGGCCAGTGAGGGTGGTGTCCAGGCGACGGCCATGGTGGAGGCATTGTGACCGGACACGAGGGGTGGGTCAACGCCTTCTGGGGCTGAAGATATAAACAAGAAAAAAACATCATAAACAACATGTGACAATCCAGCATATTTGTTAATAAGTCAATACATTTAAAAAGGTTGCTTTCAGGGTTAGTTTTCGTACATATAGCCTTTAATTCTTAATCTTACCATGAGAGTGAAATGCCGGTTCAAATAAGAATTCGAAGCCAAAAACTGTCTATACCGTTGTTTAATTTGGATGTATAATATTTTGTTGTTTAACTATGCTTGTCGAAATCGGACTAACTCCTGTTTGAAATGTATAGCGAAACAACGGAGTATAATCTCTACAACAACGAAATACGAATACTAAGTTCCGTACCCGAAGCCAGAGTTTGAGCAGTGATATTCGTACTGTTGCGGCAGCCAACCGAATTGCAAAGCTCCACCGCCAGGGTTTGATGGACGTAGGATGGCAGTCCATCGATGACCAAATGCCGTGTGGGTGGAACTGTTGTGCCCATAAGCTGTGAAATCAAATCAACGAGAAGTTTAAATAAATTATCAAAACAGATGTAGCCTAAATTGGGAAGCTGTATACATACATATAAATTTAAGCTTTCTAAATAAGCATTTCTTTGGCTGAATCTAAGTCATTCGATTTAACCAGAATTTAACATACATTTAAAGCATTTGTATGTATTATTATCATGTATAGGTTTAGCAAGTTACTATGCATACAATATGGATAGTAGTAGGCCTATACATAGAATTTAATTTAACTTACCTTCCATATATACGGAGGGGCGAAGGGATTTACAGACAAATCCGTGGCTGCATAAATGAACACTCTATATGACGTCACAACACCACGTGACTGTACTTCCGTTGGTTCTGGCCACGTGATATTCAAAGCGGAACTGGAAATGGCCATGGCTTCCGGTGTGGGCATTTCCTCTGGCACTATAACAAAACATATCGTCAAACTTTCATATTACGGAAGTTATTATTGGATATCGAAAGGAAACGAAGGATACTTTCATCTAGATTCTGGTTCGGTAACTAGGTAATATGATAGTCTTGTTTCTCCGACATCAGCTGTTTACAGTGATAGGAAAACTGTTTCAAAATCTTATGACCTACTTGACCAAATACAATATACAGTATTTATATTACACCACATATAAGTTTAATTTATTTCAACTCTATGACATAACACTTTGTGTGCTCCGCCAAACTCCATTTTACTTACCATCCTCTGCAGTCCGTGCTACAATCCAGCCACTCGCCGCTTTACCCAATGAATTCTCACTGATCACGCGAAACTCATATTGCGTAAATCCCTCAAGGGCCTCCACGGTGACATTAGTACTTGGTGGCGGAAGACTAGGACCACCTCCTTGGTTGCTAGGGGCAGGGGTTGCGAAGGCGTTGTCAAGGAGTAACGGATCGTATTGGCCCGCCGGATGAAAGATGCGTTGTTCCTCTGGGTGGCGGGAAAAGCCGTCTTCGGCACTTCCCGGTAATCCTCGGATCCAGAGCTCGTAAAATATGATTATGCCTGTAAAATGATAGGTATATGTATGCGTCAACATATGTCATGTTTTGGAGAGGGATAAGGGGCGTGGGTTTTGCATTAGGGGTCTGGACAGTTTATATTTTTCTAAACGTTGATATGATATATAGCTTTAGAATTTGCGTAGAACATTGCAATATATAGCTTCATTTTACCTTGGTTGCACCATAAAGTTCGGGGTTTGTTACCGCTTATGATCTACTATAAAAGGCACATCATATCGAAATTGTTCATTACCTAACACTTTACCTTTAATTATGCTATCAAAGTCCATACCATTGGGATAAAGCGGTGGTTCCCAGGAGACATACAGCTGAGTGGGTGACAGAGCGACCACAGTTGGTGGAGCCTGATCTTCAGGAGCCGCGGAGCTCGTGACAACCTGATGCATTTCGAAACAAATAGAAAATTCGGATTGTTCTCAAAACATGATAATGGCAAAAGGCGTTATGTACTGTATCGCGTTGAAATTTGAATAACAATTATTTATTTGAGAGCTCCAAATAGTTCAATTTATTCTACTTCTTTTGAAATGCTATCTACCTGTACACCATCGCTTTCCAAACAGCCACCGGAAGTACAAGCCCGAACGATGAAACGATAATCAGTGTATGGGATCAGATCCTGTACAGTCACTTCAAAATCCAGCCCTGCAAAAAGATTTATGTTTTTATATATGGTTGTTTATATTTCCTTTTTTGTTGTTGTTGCAATATTACGTCCTAGCTTACAAAATTGTTTATTGATTTTAACATGATAATACTAAAAATTTGAATTATATATGATACCATGCTCGATGAAAAAATATAAGGGTGACAAGAGTCCTTGCATTAAATTTGCGTTCTAGGGCTCTCGGCCACATTGATCAATTTTATCAGTGAAAACAACATAGAACAGCATTATTCCATAAAAAATACCTTGATAATGTTGTTCCAACGAAGCATCCCTATGGTTAGTCGATAAAAGCACATATCTCTGAATTACGCCATTAGCAGACGAGGGTCGTTGCCATGTAAACGTAGCAGTTCGAGCAGTCACGGTTGCCAGGGACAGGTTGATCTCACCACTCGGAGAACCAGAAGGTGTTCGGTAAGTTACGGAGGGGCTCCGAGTCGAACCGAAGTCATTTTCAGCCTCGATTTCATATGAGTATTCAGTGAATGGTGTGAGACCGGTGTCATTGAAGACAAGATCTAAAATACCAAAACGATATAGATTTCGATTGATTCTTCATATAATATCATTCATTATTCACAAGCGTACATAAAGCATTAAGACTTGTCCTTCATGACATATGCCTTAAGTTGTCAATCATTGGAAACACATTTTTTTCTTCATATTATTATAGATTACCCCGGTACAAGAATTCTTTCACAAATTTACCAATTATGTCCCTTTGCGAAGAATCTAATAAATATGATATTATATATATATAGCCTATGTGATAAAATCTTAGCGTACCTGATTCAAGCACAGGATCCCGCACTTCTCCAACCCTCTCTCCATCCCTCCACACGTAATAAGCCTGGATGACGCCATTTGGATAATCCGGTGGTCCCCAGATCAGCTGCAACGTATTGGGATCCAGCGGAATGTGGCTTGGCACTGGCTGTTGCGATGGACCTGTTTATTTCAAATTGTCATATTGTTTTTTTTTTTTTCCATTTTGTCATTACATGTAGTTTCAATGTAATATCTCAAGTTCGTAAAATGAAAATTATGTAAATAGAATCTAAAGACTCATAAGTGACAAAAGGTTGAAATACGTAGAAATGTGCTTGTTTTTGCATTTAAACATCCTCTACGTGCAAAGCAGAATAAACAAAAAATATCTCCCTTACGTATTTTCGTATTTTTTATAATAGCCAAAATATATAATACTTAATATACTAAACTACTTCCTTTAAATAAATGTGAAAAATAAAACTTCTAGATTTGCAACAACCATCACTTAAACTTACTTTTGCTGCATCCGAACGGATTCATCGCACTGAGCCCACTGGCGCCCTCTACGCACTGGCCGCACTGCCTGCCCGTCGTGAACTCCTTGCAGTCGCACTGACCATCCAGAGGGCTGCATGTGTCATTCACGCTGCCCGAGGGGTCGCATGCGCACGCAACGCAGTCGATTTTGCTGTTTAGATATACATGTAACATCATTTAGTATTGATAAATAGTGTAATTGATGAATCAGTGTGCGATAGTTTTAAAGTCGTTCAATTTAAACCCATGTAAACTCAACTCTGATAATTAACCACAGTTAACTAAATCAACTAAATCATTTCAATCAACGAGGTGCTAGTGTTTATACGAATTTTAATAACTAGAAAATAACAACATGAAAAGCAATTTACAAGTACTTAGGTAAGAAATATTTAAAAACATTTTGTTTATGTACACAAATCGGACCCTCTGTACGTACGTTGGATCCGGATCATCATCGAAGTGATACTCCTCACACTCATCGCACTGTCTCCCTGTAATCCCCGAACCCCCGCCTATGCACTGACATTGGCCGTTGATCGGGTCACATTGCGTGGCGCGAATCGCTCCGTTTTCTAGGCAGTCACAATCCAGGCAACCACCTCCGGGTACTGAGCTAAGAAAGGTGCCTGTGAACAGATGAGAATAAATGCATTAACTGATATGAAAAGTCAAATTAAACATGATGTATTATTTAATATAAATGTAGTCAAGTGAATGCCTGAATAGGTATAATGTTGAAAGCAATGACGTAATGTAGCTTGATATCATTTTTTTTATTGAGACCAGGTAGATATGATATTGACTTTCAATAATTAAGAAACCAATAAAAAATTGACCATTATGCTATCGATTCACTATTAAGCACATATTGACTTAAGTTGAGAGAACTTTTCGTCCAAAAAGCAATGCATCAGAATTAACAGTTATAAGTTTGAACTCGTCGAACCTTACACATCGTATGCACTATACAGAGATAGAACCACTCACCTAGCGTACACCGGTCGCACTTGGGCCCGAGCCGTCCCGCCAAACACGTGCACTGTCCCGTGTTATGATCACACGCTAATTCCCCAACCGGAAGTTGATCTCCGCTCAGAGTTCCGGTCGGGTCGCAATCGCATGGCGCGCAACCACGTGGATTGGCGGAAGTGAGGTTGTATGTGTTGTGTATGCAGGTGTTACAAGTGCGTCCCTGTACGTTCTCTTTGCACGTGCATTCGCCACTGTCTTTGTCGCATCGGGAGGAGCTCTCCACTGTGCCTATAGGGGACAAATATGTTTTAAAAAAAACAGTGCATACATTGTTTGGTTGATATAAATTATAAAGAAAAGGCTACGACAAAGGCAAATTCCGTTTCATATATGTATCTCAATGTATCTGTTGCAACATATGACAGGTCTATACATTTTTGAATTTAACAGCAATGAACATGTTTTAGCAAGGTTCATCTGTCCATAAAATACAAAACTTAAAATTGAATTTTGAGTAGAACATAGTGTATCTACTGCAGAAAAATCGCGGAGGTCCCTCGATGTAATCCATAGGACATACACATTTGGTTAGAATAGCTCACCTGCCACATCACAGCCACAAAACACACATCCATTTTCGGCATCTCCGCCCAGATTGTAATAACCATCTTGGCACTGGTCGCATTTCAGTCCTGTGGCATGAGGCCTGCACTGGCATTGACCTGTTCCGCTATCGCATACTGTTCCCTCCTCGCT
>LQRL01004062.1:42840-53032 GCA_001703475.1 Hydroides elegans
AGCCCAAATGACACTTGCGCTTCAGTTTTATAAATATTCAATCTTCTATAAGGCGAGCGCCGAAGGCGCGACCTCAAATTTTAAGGGGATTTCTTTAGAAATAATAACGTCCCGGTTTTGAATCCGGTTCAAATGACATTCGCACGAGCGCGAACGTTTTTTGAAACGCCGCTCGCTTAGCCCATACGACGGTCGTATTTGCGACAGTGAGACTGCTATGATGTAAACCTGCGATCTGTTGTTAAGATGTGCATTTAGAGTTTTAAAAATACAATGTATATTTATTTTGACTTTTCAAAACAGAATATGCATTTGCTATTTTAACTAGAAGGTCAGTGACCTTGTATCCCCCGTGAACTTCAACAATGCGTATATGCAGGATGGTCAGTTTTTACTAAAATTAACTTTGGAAATGACGAACTATTTTGCAAATAAACAAGATCATACGATGAAGGAAAAACGAATAACATTTTGCATCATCACTCACTTTTTCTGAAGACATCTCTTGAACTGACGAGACCAGTCACTTTTTAAAGTGCTCCAAAATCGACAATTTTCAACCAATCGAGATGACACCATGACGAGGCACGACTTCAGACCTTGGTTTATATATGTATTAAATTAAAAATCTCTCGCTCAATTCCTTCATACCAAACTCGCGTGCACAATGTATTTAACATCGGGTGAAAATGTTAAAACCGACAATTTTCAAAGTGTTCCAGAATCGACAATTTTCAACCAATCCAGATAAAACCCTAACGAGGCACGACTTGAGACCTCGGTTTATACGAGAATAAAATTTGAAAGGTATAGCTTAATTGCTTTATACCAAACTCGCCTGCACAAAGTGCTTGGCAAATGAAAAAAAGTTTAAAATCGACAATTTTTAAAGTGCTCCAGAATCGACAATTTTCAACTGATTGAGATGAAACCTTGACGAGGCACGACTTCAGACCTTGGTTTATACGTGTATAAAAGTTGAAAGCTCTAGCTCAATTGCTTCATACCAAACTCGCGTGCACAAAGTACTTGGCATCTGAAAAAAAAATTAAAATCGACCATTTTCAAAGTGCTCCAGAATCGACAATTTTCAACCGATCGAGATGAAACCTTGACGAGGCACGACTTCAGACCTTGGTTTACACGTGTATAAAATTTGAAAGCTCAATTGCTTCATACCAAACTCGCGTGCACAAAGTACCCTGTATCAAGCGGGACAAACCGACAGACGGACGGAGGGACAAGCTCAACCCCATATCCCCTCGTTTTCATGGGGGATAATAAAATAACCTACAAGGTTACTGAGGTACTGAGGTAGAAGTCTAATAGGTTGTGTTATAGCAAAATCACATGGCTTACCTGAACACAGAAGGCCTGAAGACAAGTGTTGACAGACGCAGAAGAAGTAGTGCTGACGCAATAGGCACTGCGCGTAGGAATTCCACATGTGCTTTGAGAAGGCGACGTACTAAGAGGCTGCTGCTTTGCAACATTAAACAATGGTGGAAATGACCTCAAAGTCTGAGCTTTGGCATAATCCGGGGGTAAAATTAATAATAGCAGAAATAACATTATGTAACTATATCCGGATCCAGTGCGTATGACAGAAAACGATAGCTTATCCATTTGTATTTGGTTCCAATACATACTAATAGATCAATACTGACACGATCCGTTGATAAAATATCAGGTATATAGTTGAATAATGATCGTCACTGCCTCATCATGCAGGAGTATCTGAAACACAATAAGAATTAAATTTTGTACACAAAAAAGATGACCAGACAATGTTTAATACACCTTCTCTTTAAGATATTCTAAAATAAAAGAGGTCTTCTACTATGCTTTGCTTTACCAACAACTTTTACATGTAACACATATCTACAAAGCGTTGAAACTGACCAGGATATAACATATATCTCGGCTCGGGCCGAAGTAAAAATAGTTTGCCTAGATGGTTCTTCATACACAATTTTAAAAAAAAAATCAAGAAATTATTATTTATAATTCAACTATACTACATATTTGTTGTGAATGCCTGCCGAAGACAAGGCATTTAATATTTATTTTACCACTCTTAAAAAGTTATTCCGTATGCCGGCCCATATACTTAAGTGGATCTTGGATACACTATAACCCGAAAAAAACATAACGTAATAGTTTCAATCGACACTCGAATATGCATATATGGGAAAACTAGTGGTACCAAGCTATGGAATATAATCAAAAGGCGACAACAGTTTTAATGACAAATAAATATACAAAATAAGCAAAATTTAACCGGGCCGTGGGTGACCCGCTTTTCGAGATTTTTAGCTAATTCCTGTGACGATATCAAATTCTTAACCGAAAGAAGTCCTGAATATTAAAGGTAGGCATAATATTCATAGATCAACATCTTATTTTGAAGAAACGAATTGCTAATCATAAAAATAAAACATAATTTCCGAACAGCCCTCGCCAAACACAACAGGCCCTCAAAGCGGCCCACCCTTTCTTTTCCTTCAAAAATGTTGAATTCAAAAGTCGTTAAGCTTACTAAACAGTTACATTTCACTAAAATAGTGCCTTACTATATACTAATACGCGAAAAACGCCACTGTCAGTCAGTCGTATTGCTTTGTCATGACTGTGCTCAGGGGTCACTATATGTAACAAATTTGCTTTTATAAGACTCACTTCTTATGCTTCATTTTTGGGAGATATGTTCAATTGTTGAATGGACACATTAAACAGCTTAATGTTCACTTCGCATGAAACATCTCATGTGAAAAATTAGGCATATGAAAATGCGAAAAATCAAGACCGGGCCATCCTGGGGCCTGAAGCCCGGAACCTCGTATTATCCTTCAAGTGAACAAGGGACACTTTGTAAACATCATACGCGACGGACAATTGAAACTAATTACACAATGCTGATTTTGTTAAAGATCATTTATGAAACAAGCTCACATATATCTAGAATACGCGTTCATATGCAAATAAACATATCATTCTGTATTGAAATCACCACAAAACTACAGATAATATGAGATCTCAAGATAAAGAGTTTGTCTACATACGCGTAGTCTCATTCGCTCTGGCTAACTGGCAACTACGAGAGGAAGATCTACATCTAGTAACAAGACCTATCATTTGTGCCTACAGCCATAACTCTATCGCTTTCCGTTCAAACATTCCAGCCAGTTCAAGAAAACGATAACTGGCGGACTGAAACCCCAACTCTCTTTACGATGCCCCCAACTTAAGGGTTGAAGCATAATAAATGGGACTGTAACTGTGAGTGAATGTGTTTTTTTTTTTCTTTGTAACCTCCAAAAGTTCAAAATTTTACATCTAAATAGTTTCTGGCCTAGTGCGCAGTGAAGACTGAAGTTATGTCGCGAGACATTTCTTCTAAAATAAAATAAAAAACAACAGTGTACATGTGCAAGTATTTCTCACATCTATTGTAAAACTCTATATTATATTTCATGTATAACACATGCATATTTTGTGATTTTGACTTAAATAAAATCAATCAATATCAAGATTAAGAACACGAGAAAAAAATAATTCTCGGCTATTCGGGGCTTCTGTTTTTGCCTAAATACAGATTACCTATCCAGAACATTGCATACCTTTCATGTGAAAGTAGTCACTTCGTAAAAACCTAAAAATGTATTATATCAAAACATAAATTTCATGTTTAATTTAGTCAAGAAATCAAATTTTATCCACATTTTTTTTTTTTTTCATTTTTCTCAAGTGCAGACGGGTTTCCCCATATTTGTTTACATTGGATAATGCCTCGTTTTGGAAAGGGGTCATATAAAAAAATGCAAAAACGGGATGCATGAATGTGTTTTAAAGCTTCGTGTCAGGATATGGATAATGTCGTGACCAGTAAAAGCTAATTTGTATATTAATGAATGTTGTTTGAATCTATATCTTTAAGAACAATTTAAAAAATTGGAAAAACAAATTTTTAATCTACTTTATCATAATCGATCGGCAGCATAGTTTTTCAGTTGACTGTGACTTGCCCAAGTTTTGTGGATATGCTCATTCTCAGTCTGTCTATGCATTTAACTTATTAAATTATACTTAGACAATTTATTTAAAATACATGTTCTTCAAACATTTTATGTTCTGTTATGACAATTTTTCAGTGTGGTCTTGTCAGTGTGGTCGGTATTAGAATATTTTGCAGGTCATACCAGGCATTTTAAAAAATATATATATAAATTCACATTAAAGCTGCTTAACAAATATATATGATAACAAAATGATCATTCTTGAGCATAAAATTTTGCAAAAAATGGATTCAATTTGTTTCTTGCCATGTAAACGTATGCTCTCAAATAATTAAAATAAACACGATGTCGGTTTGATAATTTATCTTAATTTCTTGACTTACTTTACTTAAATGCTAAAGACTCTTCGTCCCCTCGCTCTCTCTCCAGACGGCTGACTGTACGTCAATAACACGGTCCGACGCTCTGCGCTCTGCGGTAGCAATAGAGCATTATGTCTTCTCGCACCTGGGTGATCTATTTCTTTTGTGGACTGCCTCGTGTTCTTGGATTTGAGAAATCTTCTCGGTAGACTTTGGCAACATGGCTTTCAGGGGGGCGTCTAGTGATGTGGCCAAACCAGCTCAGTCGTTTTCGCTTTACCACTTCAGTGTTTATGTTTTTCATCTGAAGGGCTTTGCGGATGTGCTCGTTTCTCAGTGCGTCACCCCTAGGATGACTCTTCGGCAGAGCATTTCGAACAACTCGAGTCTACGCAATTCGCCCGATTTGAGGGTACATGTTTAAGATGCGTATGTGGCTATGGACACTATTAGGGCATTGTATAGGCGTATCTTTATGGCATTGCTTATTGACTCCTTTTTACAAATGGCCTTTCTCAGTCCGCCAAATGGCGTCGACGCGAGTCCTTTACGCCTATTTACATCTTTAGCGTTATTTGGCACTACGCTTCCCAGGAATACAAATTCTTCAACGTGCTCTACTTCTTCCCCGTAGATGATTATTCGCTGGTCGCTCGGGGAGATGATTTTACATTTGGCGCCGCTTATTTTCATACCCCATTTATGGCATGCATTTTCGAGCTGTGAGGTTGACAGATGGAGTTTCTCGAAAATAGCTGACAGGAGGGTGGTATCGTCTGCGTATCTGATGACTTGATTTCAACATATTAAAATAATTCTCTTGACTTAAAAAAAATAGTATATAATGCAAATTTCCAGGTACTTTTGGAGGTATTGAGGTACTTCACCAAGCGAGCAGGCAATGGTTAAGAACAACTTTTGTTAGGAACAGCTCATGAGCTGCATATCCATTGTATATATGCGTTGCCAGAGGATCGTATTTGAAATTGATTTTCCAGATGGCAGTACTATCTTCCCTATAAAATATGCAGCATTATCTGGCACTACAACTTCTAGGAAAAATCAAATACTTCTACGCATCCTTAACTCTTCTTCGTGAATAGGTGAGAAGTCGACTTATTTTCAGTATACTTTATACATATATACGATGTACACGCTGTTGCACGCAACAGGTCCGCACGATCGATTGGCCACATAATTTCAAGAACGTTTTTTACGACATATCTCTTTGTCTTTCGAGTCACGCTCGAGTTTTGGAAATAACGTTTTATAAAATGTTTCCCGACAAGTACTAAGACAGTATCTTCCCATTCTTTTTCCTCCTCGAGCAAATTCAGGATATGGGATATGACCCAATGCAATGGTATATTCCTTTGGTACTAACTTTACGCATGGCAACTTTGCGTGGCACGTACGCTACACGTGTGATCGCACGATCACTAAGTAACCAGATATCGTACGGCCGACGCACGGCACGAACATAAGTCGAGCGAGCAACTTGCGGCAAAAGCACGGCAATGCCTAAAGGCTACGTGTTCTGCTGCGATCAGTAAATTATTAAAGTGCTGCGTAGCCCATACGGTTGGTTTATAAGACTACCTTTACTTATTGCTTATTACGATATTCATGCCAAATATTTTCCTACCATGTCAAAGTAAGTGCGTTGAATATTCAAAAGTTGACGTTCGGGGAACGCGATGTTAGTCCGCTATTCTATTATCTATTTTGTTATGGATAATTCGTCTATGGTTCCTCTTTCGGGTATGTGGCTAACTTTGCTATTTTTCTACTGGTAATCTGTCTTTATCTTAATGCATGTGACAATATAGTAAAATTCATAAGTCCCCTATATTAAATTTATAATTAATAACTTGATGTGACAGACATACGCGCCATGTCTTTTTAAGTCACGATAAGTCGTATTGGTGGCCTGCAAAACAGTTTATCAAGTCGGTTGTATTTGGCGATATATATGTGAGAGCACGGTGTTGACAAAATAATTTATCATAGCGTTAGTGAGCTATGTTATGTCTTTGACCTTCAACCGGATTTTTTTGTTCAAAATAAAGTTAGAAAAAAACATACGATTTATAAACGTTTGTAAAATCATTAGTTATGACAATTACTTAATCTTCGATTATTATGTTCAAATAATCGAAAGTAATATAATATGTTTGAAAGTTACAAAAGAATAATTGATGCTGTATAAGAAATTTACACAATTTTTATAATCGAATCAACAAAATAGACATACGAGGATAGGGTGCGTGTCACGTACGTTGCACGTACGTGTATCGCGCTTGCGTGCCATTCACCATTTTCACATGCCTTCTATCCCGACCTTCGAGTAAATATTTTCATTTTTTACATACCTTTTATCCAGACCTTCGAGTAAATATTTCTATGTGTAAAATAAAGGTTAATTTTCAGTAGCTTGACAAAATGTAACAGCAAGGATGTAACAAAATCATAGAATATATAAAACTATCAATGATGTTGTATTTACCATGTCAAACTGATTACGAATCGAACCTTTCATGGCGAGTATTTTTGCTCTCGTTCACATTCTTACACTGACAAACTATGTGAAGTAACTGTTATTTTGGATGGTAAAATATTCATAAAAGTTCATTTGGCCGATAAAATTCGAGTAAGCAGTATTGATTCATTTTAGATATATTATTGTCATAATTTAACACAACGGTGAAATCTCACACATTCACGATTCAAACGCATTCATCGTTCGGCCATTTTCTCTCCGCAATTTCCCTATATCTGAAATCATAAATCTAAATATTTATCTTGCCCGCGTACTGCGATATTCATTCTGTAAAATAACTGATGATTTGTTGAGATTATTTGCCAATTCATGTTTCGCTGCCCACATCAGCAACAAACTATGTTATCTTAAAGCTAGACATGAAGACATCGATATGCAAACTGCAAAGTAGACTGTACTCACCAATTTATTGTTATTTCTCGCACTTTATAAAGTCTGTTTGAAATATTTTGACATAGAGATTTTTGCACCTTATGCGCTTATTTCTTTTGCAATCTCGGAACTTTCTTTGCAATAGATCCAGGCATAGACCCGGCAATTTTCAATCAAATAATATTTAATAGTTTTGTAGTTTTTCTTATAATGATTGTAGAAAATTAGAATTCAAAAAACAAGTTAGCTTTTATTGTTCCAAAAAATCGGGTTGAACTGATTTTCCATAGATTAATCAGACCAATGAACAATTTGTCGCATTTTCAAACCAAAATAGAATAGAGTTCTACTAATAATATGGGCCTAGAAAAGAGTCTAGACATGGTCATCCACCAGTAGTATACACACTTTTTATTTACATGCAGAGGCATGCTTGATTGGTAAACTATCATCCCAATGCTAGACAAACACATATATACTAGAATCCATATATGGTCAACTCACAGCACCTTATTAACATGTATATGCACATGCAGGGACACTACCGGTTTCTTATTAAACTATTATATAAATTCATTGTATATCAAATTTAATAAACATACGTAAACATGGCAACTTAACATACTGTTTTATAAAAAGAGAAAAAAGAAACAATTTTACAAGTGTTTAATTACTTAGAAAAAGAGAGTGAGTCAGGGCCTAGGTTATCGAGTCACCATTTTATTTAAAAGACCATAGATATTTTCGGCATTGCAGATAGTGCTCTCCGGAGAATAATTAAGAACAAAGACAAGGATAATGAATCGAAGCCCGAAACGGAAAAAAAGTCGAGGCGATCGAAGTTTGATGAATTTGAGAAAGACATTATTAAAAGAACAGTACATAGTTTTTTTTTTGAAAGAAATGAAACATTGACATTGAAAAAAAACTGAAATGTAGTTTGAAGGAAAATCATGACGTCGAATTATCTAAATTCACTCTATTCAAATTACTGCATGAGCGAGGGTTCAAATATAAAAAGACAGGAAATAATAGAGAAGTGATATGTGAAAGAAGTGATTTAGTTAGGGCTCGATCAGAGTATTTGCATAAAATCAGAGAAAAGCGAAAAGACGGATATACTATTATATACACGGACGAAACGTGGGTAAACGCGTCCCAAACGTCTGGCTATCAATGGTGCACTCCTGATGCAAGGCATAATAGAAAGTTGCCCACAGGAAGGGGACAGAGACTAATAGTATTGCATGCTGGTTGCAAGGAGCAAGGGATTTTACCGGGATGTGAGCTTGTTTTCAAGTCAAACCGATGGAAGAGATTACCATACGGAAATGAACGGGGAGGTGTTCACAGAATGGGTTAATAAACAATTAATTCCCGCCCTCCCAGGGAAATCTTTGGTCGTGATGGACAATGCCCCGTACCATAGTATGCGGGCAGAAGAGAATAAATGTCCCACTTCTTATTTTAGAAAAGCGGATATGCAAGAATGGCTTTCGAACGGATATGAAAAAGCCCGAGTTATATGAAATTATTAAACAAAATAAACCCCCTCCCGAATACAAGATTGATAATATAATAAAAGCGGCTGGACATGAGGTTTTACGTTTGCCCCCCTATCATTGTAATGTCAACCCCATTAAGTTGATATGGGCTAACCTCAAGAACCATATTGCGATAGAAAACAATACATTTAAACTTGATGATGTTTTAACCATGGTGCATGATGGATTTCGTAGGATAACTCAAACCGAATGGTCCAAATGTGTTGAGCATACAATAAAGGAAGAGCAGAAGTATTGGGAATCTGACGGCCTATTAGAACAAAAGTCCCAAGAGTTGTCATAAACCTCGATGAAGACAGTGATTCGGAATAGCAGTGAGTATTTTCGATTGTACATATATATATTCAAATTAAGGGTATAAACTATTCTTATGCACCCCATATGTTCGGGACATGAATCTGGGCACCCAACACCCGACGACCATTTGTCTTAAATCTGCAAAAAATGAGCCTCATTCAAATTTTAAAAAAAAGATTTTATGTAATGTCATTGTTGTCATGTCAATTGTCATGTTTAGCCAATTCGGATTTTAATTGTGACAACAATTATTTGCAAAAGAGATATATGTATAGGGGATACGGTAATCTGAGATGAATATATACATAGGTTGATTAACTTCAAAAGCAATTGGCGATATGATCTATTTTCTTTTTAATGTATCTTTATGTATCTCCTATGTTTATTTTAATGTAATCTTTATAAATTCAATATAAAGCGTCAAAATAAATCAATTATCTAAAAATCTGGATACAAAAAAAAAAACGGAGGGCAAATTTGTCATGGCCGAAATTCATCTTCATATTCATCGGTAAAAAAGACTTTTTTTCTTTATCTTTCCGTTTTTTTTTTGTCGATTTTAATATTTGATATCTTGCGTGGAATAAACATATTTTATAATTTTTTTCTCGTTATATATTAAAAAAAACATCTATGTCATACACAAGCAGCGTTGATTTCATGCATGTAGAAAGACACAATACACATAATGATTATCATTTAATCCATTAAATTTTAATATCGCTGCTCTCTTTTTAAGTAAATCATTGTAGCAAATAGATAAAACATTCATAAAGAATACTTCAGGCAGAAAACATCTCATGTTTCCTGCTAAAGATTAAATTTTATTTTATACTTTTTATCATAATGCGCGATTGAATACATTATGGCCAATTGGAATAAGCACACATTTACTGAGTGCCTAATGAAAGCTCACATTTTGATTGCAATACAAACCGGGGAATTGTACTGAATTATATATATATATATATATATCATCTATATAACTTCGTATAATAATCGATTTAATTGGACTCAATC
>LQRL01004064.1:8448-33667 GCA_001703475.1 Hydroides elegans
CGATGTCGCCTGAATAATCGACGTGTAATTCACGTAACAGAGGCATATTTGTATTGTATTGTTGGTTTCAAGGGTGATGCAAATGCTGCATTAAGGCTGGTGTTGCTTGTCCTGTTGATGAACAAGCATTTAATATAAAGTGTAAAGAGAATTATTTTATGTTACTGGACAAATTCTGTTTTATTTCGGATGCTTATCGTTCCAGCTATACCATTATTCAATCAAGATGCCTATAGTCTATATAAATAACTTAATAATTGGACAATTTAAAACATATTTTGAATATTTTTATGTTTTACCAGTCCTTCTTTACTTCGATAAATGTTTTAACATAATAAAATTAGGTACCTGATCCTGGTATTATCAAACACGGATTCAAAACAGCTTATAGGCTTTGCACACTAAGAAAACACTTCTTCACTCTTTTCTTTTCGTTTCTGCAATCGATTAAAAAATATATATATAACAAATATTAAACAGTAACTTTAAGGTTTTCATCAACTATATTTCCGACAATAAACATCATGCTATTCATAGATGAACGAGTGCATTGTAACGCAATCAGCACACAAAAAACATATAGAAAAGAGTGTGAATATGTTATTGTAAACAACTGTATGAACTTATCAACATTTAATTCATTTTTGGGAAACCGTTCATTGAAATTCAAAAGCATTCAAATAAATTGTGTAAAAGTGTGAATTTCCAATGGAAAAACACCCACGCATGTTAAAACTTCAGCCATCGAGAGATAAATATAAAGAGATATATATAGATGGATAGATGATACATGTGTATATATGGCGACCCGTATCGAGGTAGAATTTATTTTTGAATATTGTCAAAGGTTATCACAATTTCTCTTAAAAGGATTTTTCTTTACTCAAAATGAAACGCTGTGAGTCGTCTCTAAATGCCAATAGTGAAAATCAGGCACTGTGATCAGAGTGAATTGTTATATATTCGGCGTTTAGAACCAAGGAATAACGTCACAGAGGTTGATTCACTATATGTAAATTTCGAAAACAAATTGGGGGTGATATAAATGACATTGATAACACAAATAACATTAATGACGTACACACACAACACAATAAACATGTATAATCCCTGTTACAAATCTATTATATTTCAGGCTGTGCTCATCATTTTCTCAAGATATCAATAAACGTTTTCATAACTACGTTTGTTTTTCATTTTTCCAATTATTGCACTTGATTTTAACAAGACCGAAATCACGTCTTTTCCGTTTTTGGATTATTTATAATCCTAAAGAATTAAGGAGAGATATATAATAAACTGTGAAAAATATGATATTATGGTAATGACCGAGCCATATTAGGCTACACTCCAAACGTGTGGTCCAATGGCACTTTACTCTTTATTAATTGTTTTACAGAAATTAGGAACCGGATAAAATACCTTCTAAGTGTAGTGGTTACCATAATTCCATCTGTATTCAAAAACCTATCCAGAGAAATGTTTATGACAGTTCAAAACAATATAGACGTACAAGTATGTCTTTTCAGAATTCATCTTATATATATGCTAAAATTACAAAATTTAGAATTCGTATTAAATATAAGCTTCAAATTTTAAACCAATTCAAATATATTGGATGATTTTCCGTTTAAGCTGGCCGTGCTTTGACACACGGGCGCAGCTGTGCAAAGAGGCCTATCATACTGCAGGTTATAAACACAAAACCATACACAGAAGAGCCCAATGGTCCGCTTTTGAAATATTTCTACGAATGGATAGACGAGATTCAGTATAGTTTCATGTCTGCAATATTTTTTGCTATCAACGAAGTTAAAAATTTGCCAAGCAAATAAAGAATAGCATAAAAGTACCATAATTATTTAAGAATTCTTCAGAAATGTCAATGCCATTATATAGCATACAGAGTGGTCAAGACGCCTGATTTTTAGATTGGCGATAGTGGCCAATATATAAGGCAGAGTTTAATTCAATTTGAGAAAAATATAATATCATATAAACCGATTAAAAGCTTTTTTTCAATCTAGGTTAATTGATTGCAGGGGAAGGGCATTGATAATTAAACATAAATAAAAGCCTGTTATGAAATAATAGTTGTATGGATTATACAACAGCGTAGCACACTCTGGCTATTTCATAACCTATACAGATATAAATGTATATTTACAAGAAAACACATCAAGTATTTTTTTGAGCACGTAGGTTTTTAAAAATAAATATAATATAGTTTGTGTGGAGCAGTCTGTAGGGTTCTCTTGCAAATTAAAGAGGTCCTGTTTACATTGTATTCATATGTTCACATTGTATTCATTTACGTTGAGACAGTGTCGTGTGTATCAAATGCATGACTGCTTAGGTTATCTGATGCGTATTTTAAATAAAATATGGTGTTAACGGCTTATCTAACAAAATAGAAGTAACGTCTGCAAAATATGTGAGATTTGCGTCACAAACCCTTTTTTCTGCTGAAAGATTATTAGGTAGATGAATGAAAAGTAAAAATTAAATTATCATTATTCTAAAACTTGGGCTTCACGAATTGAGTGGAAGTGTGTATTTCATGAAATGAATTCATTGCAACATTGCGGATGTTTTGTTTGATGCATGAGTTGTTTTAGTCCGTTTCATTTAAATGAATATATTGATGCTGCAAACCTAAGGCCCACGATTTTATACAAGTTAAACATTAAAGAAATATGAAGCCAACACTCATTTGTTTATCGTTTAATCATATTTGTAATTTGGTTCGACAATTAAGTTTTTTAAAATCTAAATGCTGCATTCTAAGTTTATAATCTATAAAGGTAAAATTTGCAATGCAGACTCGATATTTGACCCCTAATGGTGACACTGTTTATCTATTAGATTATTTTTAATTTCGTAGAAAAGAAATTTTGAATATTATTGAAAGGCGGCGCCACGAATCCTATAAAATTATGAAAGCTGCAAGCAAGAATAATCAAGGTCAAGGCACAAAGACCTGATGAATTGGCTTAACCCAACGATTTATTCAGTGAATTATCTGTACAGTGCAACAAATGTTGAGATTTATTTGTTCAATTTAAAAAATCAAGTTTATTGAATAAAATATATATATAAAAAACTTATTCAACGTGTATCAAATGATAGGTTAATCATATATTTGTTCATTTACATATCAATCTAGGGCTCGTCTAACATATATCTATATCTGACAATGTGTATGATTAAATGGCATAGGCATTATCTCGCTATTGCGTTTAAAATTAACTTTCGCTCTTTAGCCTATCAATTGATTCTTTTCATACAGAATGTGATAAACATATTCAACAAAAGAGCTAATTGGTATACCTAAATTACTTTATTTTATAAAAAAGTTTATTACAAGAGAGAACTTGATATTTCAAGTTCAATTTACAATACTTATGTCCGATGGAAACATCGTAACTGACTTTCAGATGAAACGAAATATAATGAATATTTCAAAATTACACTAGACTTAAGGTTTATTAACAAAATGTTTGAATAATTTTATTCAATATGATATAACTGATAGGTGTTAACCTTTAGTTTATAGTTTTAAACTATAACCTGTCGCAATAGCCACAGGCCATTCATGATTTTAAAGTTTATCCAATATTCATTTCACTTGCTACTCTTATGGTTTCACAAAACAACACAAATAAATCTACAATCAAAAAATCAAAATTGATTGATATCAATAAATGCATCGATATAGATATAGAGTTTTGGTACAGAGCAAACAAAATCATTCTATAAAGAATATTAGTATATTTTCATGTAAGGTTTTAAGTCCATTTTAGGTAACGTGACCTTTATTCGGCTCTGCGATTGGTTGAAATGATAACGTTAATTTTTTTGCTAATTTCACTGTTTGAAAAAAAAAGAGATTTACGAATAATGTAGTTGCGACTTACCCTTGTACAAATTGGGCTTACATATGCAAAGTAGTAAGCACCATTCGTCACAGTAGTAGGAAGAATACATTAGTGATACAGTACCTGCTGTAGATACAGAGAAACCTATATTTTAGCGAAATAAACAGTTACTACATTTTTTCTTTATAACTTAAATTGAAGCAAACCAAACATTTTTTCTATATGCCACTAGAATGTAACATCTCATTAGATTGAAATTCTACAAAATCAAACAAAATCAAACTGCAAAACCGACTGGAATCTGCCTGAGAACACAATTAAGGAGAAATTGCTTCCTGGGTGCACTTCATTAATAACGAATACATTAAGTCAACAAACAAGTCAAGATCTGCTTCACGTTCTATTTCTATTCAATTATAAGTTGTCATTTTTGCGTGTATATGATGTTACACGCTTATCTGTAAAATATGGTAAACGTGTGCAAAATACGCCATTGACGTCACATGCCCTTTATTAAATAATAATGAGACTGGAATGAGGCAATTATTGTTCAGTTGCAGTTCTATGGTTGTTGTTTGCGTGATATGAAAATATATTCAGGCATTCTTTAAAACTTGAGTCTAATGTATTGTTAAGCGAAAACTCAATACATGTTTTGGTGATTGTGTAAGTCTGTGATATATCATAAATGCATCTGAATATTATAAAATATGCGATAAAATAATTATGTTCTATACCTTAATACTGTTTAGGCATTGAAAGCATTAGAATATACTCTTAAAAGTTTATTATTTTCATAGATAATTGCCCATCATAATTATACATATTCTGTCGCGTTGGGCCATTGATCTTAACTATACAGTTAAAGAAGCCACAATGATACGAAATATACAATACTCCCTCTCAAATTTTGTCTCATTGGCTTCTATCTATCTTAGATATTTATTTTTAATTTCATAGAAATTGAATTAAAAGTAGTTAAAGATATATCCATATACGCAATCAAGTAATCATAAAACGAAGCTTTGCGCAAAGGTTTTTATAATCAGAAATTGCGCATATATAAATATATTTGCAATCGAATCATCCATTCTATTAAAGTGACACATATTGTAAATTATACATCATACGACATCATATATACATTTCCACATCATACGACGAGATGCAAATAAACATTATAAATAGTAACATTACAGTGACATCACATTATCTCATATTCGCAATAAACGTACCTGATTACACAAAACACTGCAACCTTGCCAAACATGAGGGTTCATGCAAGCATATCTTTCCAGCTCTTTATTGTTACAAGAGAGGATGAAATATCTTTGATTAAGCTATGGCATGTTTTGCTGAAATCATATCAATTTCAGTTATTTGTGTTCAAGAGAAGTCATATCCAAAATCTACTTCAAACCTGGCATTTTTTACAGCATTTTGCAAATGAATTGCATAAGGTTTACTTTAAAATTGAGTTTTGTGACGCGTTTAAATTTCCAGATTTAAAGTCATTGACCTGAAAGCCTTATATGCACAGAACCTCTAATATATGCTATTAAAACATTTGAAACATCTCTCAATACAACTTTACGTCTACAAAAAGACAACAAAATATCAAAACATGAAGTTATAAAACCTCGGAAGCATCATATCCATGATTTCCCTAAGAAAACACGAACAAGTATGAATGTAAATATCGAAGCAAAGGATTCATGCATTGAAAGTGTAGTAGGATGATAGAATTTCGATAAATTTTATATATTATGATATATGATACATACAAAAACAGTGCAAAGTCTATTGAGAATATAAAACTTAAATGTACATATATTGTCCAATGTATCTTTTTAACAAGCACTTTTTAAATATGACAAGGTTCATCATTTCAGGTGTGTGTGGAGCAAGCTATACATGTGCTATTTGTGTCGTGATCAGCACGAAATAACTACATCTACACCAACAGGCGACAAAGGGAAAACGGAGGGAATGGTGGGTGATACATGAGATGAAAAAGGGGAAAAGCAGCAAGAGTTTGAGCATACTATCATGTAAAAGTGTATTTGTAGACTGCTGGTGACGCTTTGACAGAAAACGCTAAGGTCTTTGCTGTATATTTGATGACGTTAAGGTTGCATTATGGTTAAGAGATCATTTTACCAGGCTAATTATGACAGGAGTATCCAATGATTTTTTCGGTGAAATATATTTTCTATTGGAAAATCTTTATTGCTGGCATTTTTGCAGAACAGAACAAATATGAACATTTCTAGCTTATTTCATTTCAAGAAATTCGGTTATTTGAAATAATAACATAATAAAAAAGACCTGTTTTGTGCAAATTAGAGTTGTTATACAGAAATATACTAGTTTTGGTTAACTTTTAAAGATGTATGGCGCTTGAATAGTATCTATTCTTGCCGACAACGTTTTGCTGGCACCGAAATTTTAACTGTTCTTGCTGGAAAACAAAAAATAAAGTTTTAACTTTAAATATCTATACTTTACCATTTTAAACGGGGAAAAATTGTTCCATACCAAAATAGGTCAAATTAAATAAACTTCTAACAATCGTTCGTTGGGTACTCCTATTA
The DNA here is from genome assembly GCA_001703475.1 of Hydroides elegans. NCBI lineage: Eukaryota > Metazoa > Annelida > Polychaeta > Sabellida > Serpulidae > Hydroides > Hydroides elegans. Next base: position 14,921 of record LQRL01004064.1, read on the forward strand.
TGACAATGCTGCCCAGATGGATGTAATGTTTGACTAGATTAGTTGTTCAAATTTACCCATTTACTATTTAAACCTTATGTGAACTTCTTGTCTTCTTCTGTCTACTTCTTGTAGGTTAAATTATATTTCAGTGTAATGTATAATGATAATCGTGATAATTCAGTCTTTATAATAACTGACTTTGTGTGATTTTTTTTTCATTTCAAAAATGTTTAATTCCCGTGTGGTCATGCCCTTATGCAGTTCAACTATTTTGCTTAATGAAGGGAAAATGATTTCTATTGAAATTTTATTGTATATATACATGTTTGTCATACAATTCGGATAATGAAATATAAACTTTATGTTATCAATGTATTTAGTTATATTGAAAACGTGTGTTTATTTTTTAACTCCATATGTTACATAATGCGCATTCAATTATGATCATTATGCAATATTAAGTATGTACAAATACACTTAAACACGTTCAAAAACGTTTTATGTATGCGATTCGACATATAGTTTATTTCGCATAAATATAGAACCAAAAATACTATTTCGAATCAGCAGGATGTTTTGGTTTTACATGTATATGTCTTATTTAATCAACCACACATCCTAATTAATTGGAAAGTAGGTGTGTACGTATTCCGTTTTCATTTTAACATATTTTCACATGTTCATAATGGAAGCTTGGTATCACACTGTTTCAACAATTCATGACGCGTTCCAATGTATTTATTCAGAAGGTGATTCAAAATTCATTTTAACTTTTTATAGTGAATAGCTTTTATAGTGAAACGTTTGATCCGTTGCTCATAAGACCTTCGTGTTTGAGATGGCACATGGACACGTTTACATATCAAACAAAACCCACTTGTTTTTTTCATATCTATTTTTCTTTGCCTAACCTCACAAATGTGCATAGGAAACAATGAAATATTTTAAACAAATCTTTCTTCAAATACAGATATACAGAACATATTTTTCAACTCGTATGTCATGACACAACCACAAATCAAATTACTATGTGACACTAGTACGCCATACTACAAAACATCACTTAATGGATTAATTCAGTGTTCATTTGATATTTATCTAAATGCTTATTATCGTGGATGTAACCAAAATTGCCTGCACTTTGACGGAAACCCAACATTTGCACGAGAGTAAACCAGACATGGTTCTGTTTGTTTTATGTCCCATTCCGGAAAGTGACGCAGCTGAAACTCGTTATCTTGCAGCCACTTAATGATTTTATTCACCAAAGCAATCATCAATACGCGTTTTATACAACAACCTCTTTCAACTTTGCAGTTAGTACAATCAATAACATATCCAATGTCATACCATGTTGGCAATTTATTTTTATCTAACCCCTGTTTCAATGTTAAGTAGATTTTTGAAGCCCATTGAACTGCTTTTTTAGTTGTTTTTGTAACATCACACTCTATCATTAGAAGGAATAGGCATGTCTTCAATATGTACGATGTAATTATGTTATGGATGTCTATTTTTTCAACAACACCATATTCGCTTAGATTATCCAGATCACATATTTCAGATATACGTACGGCTTTAGCTAGAATATACCCATTTTTAAGAGAATCGGGAAGTTTCTTTATTATTTCAACTTCCACAAGTGCGTAGGATTCAACAAAGTGAATATCATCCGCATAAATCCACTGCCTTCTAGATTGCTTTGATATTAAATGACATTTCACATGTTGGAGCGCTCTCCAATCTTGGCCCTGCATTCTGATTGGCTTAGAGAACTGTGAAGCACGAACCGCTAGAACGATATCAACATAGAGAGTCAAGTTGGAAAATTCACGACCATACCAAAGGAGTTTTAGTCGTGGTATCTTGTCACATAATTGTAAGGAGAACCTGGCGTATGTCAGATTCTTATATCTCTTATTCGACGAGACAAACACATCCAATGCTTCCAAAAACGCATCCTGGAATAATGAAACCAATTTTAGAGGAACAATATAACTTTCACCATTCCTTACAATGCTCATATGTGAATAGTTAATTTCCTGTCCCTTTGGAATAATTTTTGTTCCTTGAATAGCTAATTGTTGATATAATTCGCAAATATAATCAAATTCATTCGGCAGAAAACATTTGGTTCCTTCTGCTGCGCTTCCAGCTAAAATAGGTAAAAATGCTAAATGACTATAATTATCTGAATGTTTCAAATAGCGCGATATGTCCATCAGAAATATTGTGAGGTGTTTTTCAATCGTTTTGATTTCGATCAACCCTGAATCAAAATAGAGACGACATTTCGACAAGATAGTAACAATTGATGATTGGCCACTTTCATCAATTTCATCCACGTGGAAGTCTTTCGACTTTGGTACTTGAAGCGGCTTTGAAGTATCAAAGAAGGACTTAAAACCACGTTTTCTGTTTAACCATGTGTTGCCTGTCCCATGCTTAGATTTAAAGTTCTTAACCAAAGACTGAATGAAAAGACGAAATTTCGAGAAGATAGTAACCATTGATGATTGGCCACTTTCATCAATTTCATTCATGTGGAAGTCTTTTGACTTTTGTACTTGAAGCGGCTTTGAAGTATCAAAAGAGGCCTTAAAACCACGTGTTCCGTCTAACCATGTGTTACCTGTGTAGTGTTCAAAATCAACGTTCTTAATCAACGCCTGAATTCCTAATCTTGTGACACAGCAAATTGGTGATTCGCCTACAAACCGACACTTCATGATACTTTCCTTTATGTCATTTGCATTTGCATACAGCAGGAGAGACTGCAATATATGTATGTTTGATGGCAATGAAATGGCTAAATCTAAAGGCGTCATACCTCTCCATTTCATGGTAACATCACAATTCCCTTTGAGAATCAATTCCACTTTTGACGTCAAGTTAAGCTGTAAAGCACAATAAAGCGCGGTTTCCCCATCCACGAATGCAGAGTTCACACAAGAAAATCTGTTTGATAATATTTTACAAGCATCTATAGAATATGAATTAGCAGTCATAGCAAAAACATGTTTCGGTAATGGTAGATCACAGCTTTGTGAGAGCCATTTCACGCAAGGATTCGTATAATTTGGCGCACGGAACTCTGGAAGCGCACCCTGTCTTTCTAAATGCATGATAATTTTGAATAACATGCAAGATTTGAATAGCTTTCCCTCGTTCAAAATATTAGAACACAGTGATACCCATTCACTGGTATAATGCAAATCATGAAGTCTTTGATTCCATTCATAAAGAAAGGCTTTGATTTGGTCATTATTGTGTTGGACATTTCTATTATGATTCAATAAGAGTTTCGCTATTTGAAAATGTGTGTCATTATATGCATCATTCCATGCAATGGCATGGCCTAACGCTGTTAATTCGAATATATCTTTTATGTTTATTTCGATGTTTGAATGAGCAAGGACAAGCTCTGCGGCAACTGCACTATAAACAATATGCTCACATGCTATTATAAGCGCGCTCCTGCCATTATCATTTTTCAGGTTAATGTCACAATCAGTCTGATTCAGCATCAATGATGCGATGGTATAGTGTATGTCATTTATAGCTTTGATGTTTGAAAGCGCATGCATGAGCGCAGTATACCCATTATAATCTCTCAGATTAACATCACAATCTATATGTTTCAAAAGTATTTGGGCTCCCCAGTGTGATTTCACAAATTTAGAACATGCCCTTATCAATGCAATTTGTCCACCTGCTGCTTGAAAATTCAGAGCAGTTGGCCTGTGAAACAGTATAATATTCACAATTTGTGCATATTCGTCATTCTCTTCTTGAATATCTAAAACTGCTTTCATCAAAGCCGTGTCACAATATTTGTCTGATATGTTAACTTTGCAAATCGGGTTTGCTAACAGTAGTTTCACTACACGAAAAGATCCCGGGTGCATGCATGCTAACATTAATGCCGTTTTTCCCTCGAGATCTTGTATGTTGATGTCGATAGTTGGCCAGGACAAAAGTTTCTCAATAATAGCATAATGAACATGGCTATCCTTACCGCGTGTTAATTTACTTATGGTTATCATTAATGCGGTTTGACCGGAAACGCTCTGTAAATTAACGTTGCATATATACTGAAAACTATTATAACGGGTTAAAGTTGCATTACTATTTGAGCTAACCAAAAGCCTATCTACGGCACACAATCTTCCATTTCGACATGCAAACATCAACGCGGTTTCACGAGAATTCGAAATAGTCGTTTGAATATTGACATCGACATTTGGATGAGACAAAATAGCTTTGAGAATTTCAGCATGAATTCCATCTTCTGATAGCATTTTATCAATCGCGACCATTAAAGCTGTCCCACCGACGTTATTTTGTAGATTGACGTCACAGTTGATATGTTTGATGATTTGTTGTGCAGCATAAGGGCTCTTTACATAAGAACGACAGGCATGTATCAAAGCTGAGGCTCCAGTTGAGTCTTGTAGATTAATATTTATGTAAGGGTGTTGCAGTAAAGAGTCAAACATTTTCGCGTGGGTGTCGTCGTTGGATTCAATATGTTCAATAGCATACATCAACGCACTCTTTCCATTATTATCCTGAATGTTTATATCGCAGTCGGGACGTGACATGATTGTCAGAGCAACAAAGAGAGACTGGAATCGTTTTCCACATGCGTACATGAGAGCCGTTTTGCCAAATTCATCCTTGATGTTCACATCAACACCTTTGAAAGAAAGCATTTGCCTCAAAATAGAAGCGTTTATATTGTGATCTTGTTGCTCGTTCATAAGAATATGTAGTGCAGTTTTACCATCATCGTCACGTGTGTTAATGTAACAGTTATGATAAGATAAAAACCATTTGGCGGCAGCGGACGTTTTCATATCAGTTGTACATGCCCACATTAAAGCTGTATTGTCCGCAGCACTATTCATATCACAAGCTTTCCTTCTTCCATCATTCCATTCGTTTGACAGTATATATCGCAACAGATTTCCATGAAGATCATCTAAAATATGAACTCTCAATACAATATAAACAAGAGCAGTCATTTGGTGATAAGCACGTTGATTAACATCGCATCTAGAGTTACAAAGGAGAAGTTTTGTACCAGTCATAGATGGAACATAAGGAAAACAACCATACATAAGTGCCGTGCGTCCCTCTGAATCAACATGGTTAACATAATTGGTTTCATTTGTAAGAAAACACCTAGCTACATCATTGATATTATATCCATTCGATTCCAATATCAACTTTTGACAGATAAAACAATCTAACAAATTAAAATTTGTGACATTGTGCAGAGTATCATAAAACGAATGATATACAAAACTACATAATACATCCACAGACAGTAAATCACACGCCTCTTCAAAGCAATGGCAGCTGCTTAGCATCTTGCCTTTTATAATCCGAGTTTCTTTGTAGCAATCATTGTGTCTAAGAATCAGCTTGATAAGCTGAGCATGAATGTCATTTTCATGTTGAGTGTTCAGAACTGCTTTCATGAGCAGGGACACATCATTTGCTTCCTTTGTAATTTCGGCAATAAAGTTGTCAGGTTCATCGTCTTGTGGAGGAAAAGCTATTGGTGATTTGTATTCAGATTGGAAGCTTATGAGGATATCGCCTGAATAATCGGGTTGTAATTCACGTGGCAGAGGCATATTTGTTTTGTCTGGTTGGTTTCAAGGTTGATGGTTCGATGGAAGATGCAAATGCTGCATTGAGGCCAATATAAAGTGTCCTGTGGATGAAAAAAAACATTCAATATCAAGTATAACGAGAAATATTTTTCATTACGATGCACAAATTTAAATTGGGATTATTATTGCTAAAATAATGAGCTATACAACTGTTCTATCAAATGCTATGATAAATAGATGAATATTTGAACAAACACATTTTTATTGTTTTTTTTTGTTATTCATTTCAGCATTTCGTTACAACGATACATTGTTTTGACATGAAAAAATATAGTACCTAATCATGACATTATCAAATCACGGATTCCAAACAGTTTATTGTCTCTTCACACCACGAAACCGCTTCTTCAATCTTGTCACGCATACATCTTTACATTTCTTTTCTGCAATCAAGTATTGAGCATTTTAGATCACAGACAGCTACACAATTTCCATAAACTATAATTACCGCCAACAAAGACCATGCTATTCATATATGAACGAGTGCATTGTAACACAATATGCAGCGAAAAAAAAAACAAACAAAAAAGAGTTTGAATATATAATTGTTAAACATGTTAGAAAATGAATTACATTTTATTCATTCCCGAGTAAAACGTAAATTCTTTCATTGAAATTCAAAAACATTTAAAACAAATGATGTGTTTAAGAACAAAATGTGTATTTCAAATAGAAAACATCCATTCATGTCAACACTTGTTACTTCACCAATTGTGATAGATAGGTGGATAGATAGATAGATGGATAGAGATAGATAGACAGAGCGAGATAGGGAGAAATGGGGGTTTCTTGTATAATGCTGATGTTTTTAACAGTGTGGCAACTTAAACTCTATCTTGTTGATATAAGAGTGAGTCACGTTTACAACTATTATTAAAAGTAAAACTTGGATTCAAACATTAATCAAATATTGTTTGAATCATGTTGACTTCTATATACATGTTTCTACTCTTTGAAATTGCAATACGAGTTATAAAAAATCAACTTACCCTTTTTGTCGCATGTAAATACTGAAATAAATGAATTGATCAATGAATGTTATATTTAAATTTATTGAAATAATACCGTATGTTTGTTAAATTTATTACAGATTTGTATAAAAAATAAACATTGTTCTTAATTTGAAATAGTGACGAATAATTGATTTCTGCCTTCAACTATTATATTATCACATCAATATATGTATAACAAACCTTGAAGATTTGCAATTGAAGACAAATCATTGTGTTTAAGACATTATGATAGGGAGGGTGCGATGTACATGAAACTTAAATTAAAGCAGATACAGACCGATTTATGTACATTTCATAACATAAAACTATACATTTAATAGTGTCAATCCTTATTAAAGAACCATATGTTTCTACATAGGTTCAATAAAAAAAATGTGTATATATAACGACCGGTATCAAGGTAAAATCATTTTTTTTTAATCTTGTCAAAGGTCAAAGGGATCTTTAGGAACGTTTATTATATTTCATCTAAGAATGTCAATAATTAAATTCATGTATCATGATCAGAGTAAATTGATTGAAAATATTCACACATAGAACAAGGGAGGAATTATATCATAGATGTTGATTGAATATAGGTATATTGTTACAACAACTGAATAGTACGTGACATATTTGACATAAACATAGATGACTTACACATAAAATACTATATACATGTTTCAGCTCTATGATCATTCCCAAATATCAGGTTCTGCCCAAAATTTTCTCAAGATATCACTCAACGTTTTCACAACTACGTTTTATAATGTTTAGATCAATACAATCGATTTAAACAAAAACAAAATCACGTGCTTTAAAATTAACCTATTTATTTATAATCAAATTAATCTAAAATGATATTCTAAAGTATTTACACGAGATATATAATCAACGTTGACAAATGTAAAATTATGATCATGATCACGTCAAACTAGGCTACTGTTCAAACATGTGTTCTAACTGTTATTTGCTCTCAACTAATAATTTTGCAGAAATTAAAAACCGAAAAATTACCTTCTAGGTGTAGTGGTTGCCATGTTGTTCCATCTTGTATACATATGTTATATCCAGCGACATTTTTATGACAGTTCAAAACCACATTGACTCCAAAGAATGCACATGACCCATAATTCCCATTATATTTAGCTTCAAACTCTAACCCGATTCAAATACATTTAATTATTTTCTGTGTTAGCTGGCCGTGCTTTGACACACGGGCGCAGCTATGCAAAGAGCCTATCATACAGCAGGTTATAAACACAAAAACATACACAGAAGAGCCCAATAGTCCGCTATCGAAATATGTTTACAACTCGATTGAACGATATTCTTATAATCAGTTTCGTTTTTACAATATTTTTCTAATTTCCAAGAAGTTCCCCAAAATTGTCAAGCAAATAAAACAACTGAATAACAGAAAAGTACCATTAATCATTTAAGGATTTTCATACCCTTGGAAATTTCAATGCCAATATATATATCATGCAGAGAGGTCTAAAGGCTTGGTTGTCATATTGGCGACTAGTGGCCGATATATAAGGCAGAGTATAATACAATTTGAGAAAAATGTAATATCATAGAAAGAGATTAAAAGTGACAGATTATATAAATAGTGAATGAGTCGGAATTTAATCACATATTGTCAACTTAATAATGACGACAAAGGCAGGGTTCAGACATAATTGTGATTTATTTTTTTTTCAATCCAAGTTTAATGATTACAGGGGAAGGACATTGATAATAAAAAGAAAAAAAAAGCTGATTATGAAATAAACCTTCGTTTGGCATTGCATATACGAGAGCGTAGCACACTCTGGCTATTTCATAACCTATACTGATTCAATATGAGTATCCATAAAATGTTAATTTACAAGAAAACACTGATGTTTTTTCATTGAACACAGGTTTTTAAAAATAAATATAAAATCGTTTGTGTGGAGCAGTTTGTAGGGTTCTCTTTCAAATTCAAGAGGTCATGTTCACATTGTATTCACATGTTCACATTGTATTGATTTATGTTTAGGCATTGTCGTACGTATCAAATGCATGACTGCTTAGGATATATTATAAATAAAATATGATGTTAACAGCTTATCTAACAAAATAGAAGTAGCGTGTGCAAAATATGTGAAATTTGCGTCACGAACCCTTTTTATTGCTGAAAGAATATCAAGTAGATGAATGCGAAGTAAATATTAAATTATTATTATTATTCTAAAACTTGGGCTTCACGAATTGAGTGGAAGTGTGTTTCACATGAAATGAATTTTATGGATGTTTTGTTTGATGCATGAAGTTTTTAGTCCGTTTCATTTAAATGGATATATTGATGATGCAAATCTAAGGCCCACGATTTTATACAAGTTAAACATTAAAGAAATATGAAACCAACACTCATTTGTTTATCGTTTACTCATATTTGTAAATTGGTTCGACAATTAAGTTTTTAAAATCTAAATGCTGCATTCTAAGTTTATAATCTATAAAGGTAAAATTTGCAATGTAGACTCGATATTTGACCCCTAATGGTGACACTGTTTATCTATTAGATTATTTTAAATTTCGTAGAAAAGAAATTTGGAATATTATTGAAAGGCGGCGCCACGAATCCCATAAAATTATGAAAGCTGAACGCAAGAATAATCAAGGTCAAGGCACAAAGACCTGACGAATCGGCTGAACCCAACGATTTATTCAGTGAATTATCTTTTCAGTGCAACAAATGTTGAGATTTATTTGTTCAATTTAAGAAATCAAGTTTATTGAATAAAATATATAAACAAAACAGGTTTATTTAACGTGCATCAAATGATAGGTAAATCATAAATTTGTTCATTTACATATCTATCTAGTGCTCGTTAAATAGATGTTTATATCTGACAATGTGTTTGATTAAATGACATATGCATTATCTCGTTACTGTGTTCAAATGTTACTTGTACTCTTTAGCTTATCAATTGATTCTATTCATAACGAATATGATAAATATATTCAACAAAAGTGTAAAATTATATACCTTTATTTCTTTATTTTGTCAAAATGTTTATTAGAAGAGATACCTTGATATTTCAAGTTCAATTTACAATACTTATGTCCGATGGAAACATCGTAGCTGACTTTGGGATGAAACGAAATATAATGAATATTTCAAAATTACACTAGACTTAAGGTTTATTAACAAAATGCATGAATAATTTTATTCAATATAATATAACTGATAGGTTTTAACCTTTAGTTTATAGTTTTAAACTAGAACCTGCCGCAATAGCCACAGGCCATTCATGATTTTAAAGTTTATCCAATATTCATTTCACTTGCTACTCTTATGGTTTCACAAAACAACACAAATAAATCTACAATCAAAATTGATTGATATCAATAAATGCATCGATATAGATATAGAGTTTTGGTACAGAACAAACAAAATCATTCTAGAAAGAATATTAGTATATTTTCATGTAAGGTTTTAAGTCCATTTTAGGTAACGTGACCTATATCCGGCTCTGCGATTGGTTGAAATGATTTAATGCTAATTTCACTGTTTGAAAAAAAAGAGATTTACGAATAATGTAGTTGCGACTTACCCTTGTACAAATTGGGCTTACATATGCAAAGAAGTAAGCAACATTCGTCACAGTAGTAGGAAGGATACATCAGTGATACAGTACCTGCTGTATATACACATAAACCTATATTTTAGCGAAATAAACAGTTACTACATTTTTTCTTTATAACTTAAATTTAAGCAAAACAAACATTTTTTTTCTATATGCCACTAGAATGCAACATCTCATTAGATTGAAATTCTACAAAATCAAACAAAATCAAACTGCAAAACCTACTGGAATCTGCCTGTGAACACAATTGAAGAGAAATTGCTTCCTGGGTGCACTTCATAAACACGAATACATTAAGTCAACAAACAAGTCAAGATCTGTTTCACGTTCTATTTCTATTCAATTATAAGTTGTCATTTTTGCGTGTATATGATGTTACACGCTTATCTGTAAAATATGGTAAACGTGTGCAAAATATGCCATTGATGTCACATGCCCCTTTATTAAATAATAATGAGACTGGAATGATGCACTTATTGTTCAGTTGCAGTTCTATGGTTGTTGTTTGCGTGATATGAAAATATATTCAGGCATTCTTTAAAACTTGAGTCTAATGTATTGTTAAGCAAAAACTCGATACATGTTTTGGTGATTGTGTAAGTCTGTGATATATCCTAAATGCATCTGAATATTATAAAATATGTGATAAAATAATTATGGTCTATACCTTAATACTATTTACGCATTGAAAGCTTTAAAATATACTCTTAAAAGTTTATTGTTTTCATGGATAATTGTACATCATAATTATACATATTCTGTCGCGATGGGCCATTGATCTTAACTATACAGTTAAAGAAGCCACAATGATACGAAATATGCAATACCTCATTGGCTTCTATCTATCTTAAATATTTATTTTTAATTTCATAGAAATTGAATTAAAAATAGTAAAAAATATATCCATATACGCAATAAAGTAATCATAAAACGAAGCTTCATGCAAAGGTTTTATAGTCGGCAATTGCGCATATATCAAGATATTTGCATACACATCATCCATTCTATTAAAGTGACACATATTGTAAATTATAGTTTCCACATTATAAAACGAGATGCAAATAAACATTATAAATAGTATCATATCAGTGACATCCCATTATCTCATATTCGTAGTAAACGTTCCTCATTACACAAAACAGTGCCACCTTACCAAACATGAGGGTTCATGCAAGCATATCTTTCCAGCTCTTTATTGTTACAAGAGAGGACGAAATATCTTTTATTAAGCTATGGCATGTTTTGCTGAAAACATATCAATTTCAGTTATTTGTGTTCAAGAGAAGTCATATCCAAAATCTACTTCAAACCTGGATTTCTTTTACAGCATTTTGCAAATGAATCGCATTAGGTTTACTTTACAATGGAGTTTTTAATTTCCAGATTTAAAGTCATTGATCTGAAAGCTTTATATGCACAGAACCTCTAATATATGCGATTAAAAAAAAGGAAACATATCTCAATACAACTTTACGTCTACAAAAAGACAAACAAAATACCAAAAAATGAAGTGATAAAACTATTAAAGCATCATGTTCATGATTTTCCTAATGCCAACACGAACAAGTATGAATGTAAATATTGAAGCAAAGGATTCTTGCATTGAAAGTAGTAGGATTGCAGAATTTCGGTCAAATTTATATATTATGAAATATGATACATACAAAAAACAGTGCAAAGTCTATTGAGAATATAAAACTTAAATGTACATATATTGTCCAATGTATCTTTTTAACAAGCTATACATGTGTTATTCGTGCCGTGATCAACAAGAGATAACTACATCTACACCAACAGGCGACATAAGGGAAACGGAAGAGATGGTGGATGGGGAGACCGGAGATGAGAAGGGGATAGGTAAAGGGCAAGAGTTTGAGCATACCATCATGTAAAAGTGTATTTGTAGATTGATAAACGTAGTGACATTTCGACAGAGAACGCTATGATCCTTGTTGTATAGTTGATGAGGTTAAGGTGACGTGCATTAATTATGACAGGAGTATTCAATGATTTATTCGGTGAAATATATATTCTGATGGAAAATCTTCGTTGCTGGCATTTCTACAGAACAGAACAGAACAGAATTAAAATTTCTAGCTTACTTCATTTCAAGAAATAAGGCTATCTAAATAATTATATAATAGAAATAAGACATGTTTTGTGCAAATCAGGGGTTGAAATATAGAAATATACTAGGTTTGGTTAACTTTTAAGGATGTATGGCGCCTTGAAGAGTATCTATTCTTGCCGACAATGTATTGCTTGCAACGACTTTTAAACTGTTCTTGCTGGCAAACAAAAAAATCTCAAAAAATAAAGTTTTGATTTTAAATATTAATATTTTACCATTTTAAAAGGTAACAAATTGTTCATACCAAAATAAGTCAAATTAAACAACTTCTAAGAATCGTTCGTTGGGTACTCATATTATGACAATGCTTCCTAGATGGATGGTATTTTGACCTAGTAATGTTTAACTAGCTCAGCTGTTAATTTCATTAGACTACTTCTTTTAGGTTGAATTTTATTTCATTGTAATGTTTAATGATAATTCAGTATTTATAATGTCTGACTTTTCTGTGTGTGATTTTTCTTCATTTCGAAAAAAGTTTCAATTCCAGTGTGGTCAAGCCCTTATACAGTTTAACTAGTTAGCGTAATGAAATGGGAAAATGATTTAAATCTAACTTTTATTGTATCTTTACATGTTTGTCATACCATTCGGATAATGAAATATAAGCCATATGTTATCAATGCATTAAGTTTTTTTTAAACCGTGTGTTTAATTTCTTTACTCCATATGAAACATTATGAGCATACAATTCAAATCATTATGCAATATTTAGGATTGCGTAAACACACTTAAACATGTTAAATAACACTGTTATGTATGCGAATCGACAAAGAGTCTTTTTGGTATAAAAATAGGACAAAATATACTTTTTTCTTTACATTTCAATCATATATACTCATATATACATGCCCTTTAATCGACTTGATTGATTTAGTTCAACATAAATCTGTCTTATTTGATCCATCACAATCCTTAACACAACATTAATACTTGGAAAGTAGGTTTGTTCATATTTTTTTTGTTTTCATCGAAACATATTTTCAAATAATCATAATGAAAGTTTGATTTCACACTCTATCAACAGTTTATGACGCGTTCCTATATATTTAATAGGTATGTGATTCAAAACACATTTTAACTTTTTATAGTGAATCGCTTTTATAGTGAAACGTTTAATCCAACGTCTCATTAGACCTACGTGTTTGAGATGGTACATTGACCCTTTTATATCTCGAACAACTCAAAAATGTGCATTGAAAACAAACGTATATTTCATACATCATTGTGCATCGGAAACAATCAAATATTTAAAAAAAGATTTTTTCTTAAAATACATCTTCTACCGCACAAAGCATTTCAACTTGTATGTCATGACACTGTAACAAATCATTGTGTCAAAACATGGAAATGACTTTATGATACCAGTATGCAACATCTTAAACACCATTCGATTATTTAATCCAGTTCTTTTAAGAATTACTTACATGCTTATTATCGTGGATGTAACCGAAATCGCCTGCGTTTTGAGGCAAGCCCAACATTTGTTCGAGAGTAAACCAGACATGGTTTCGTTTGTTTTATGTCCGATTCCGGAAAGTGACGCAATTGAAACTCGTTATCTTGCAGCCACCTGATGATTTTATTCACCAAAGCAAGCATCAATACGCGTTTCATACAACAACATCTTTCCATTTTGCAGTTAGTACAATCAATCACATTCCCCCAACCATGCCATGTAGGCAACTTATTTTTCTCTAACCCTTGTTTCAATGTTAAGTAGATTTTTAAAGCCCATTGAACTGCTTTTTTAGTTGTGTTTGTAACATCACACTCTATCATCAGAAGGAACAGGCATGTCTTCAATATGTAGGATGTAATTATGTTATGGATGTCTATTTTTTCAACAACACCGTATTCGCTTAGATTATCCAGGTAGCATATTTCCGACATACGAACAGCTTTAGCTAGAATATACCCATTTCTAACAGATTCGGGAAGTGTCTTGATTATTTCAACTTCCACAAGTGCGTAGGATTCAACAAAGTGAATATCATCCGCATATATCCACTGCCTTCTAGATTGCTTTGATATCAAATGGCATCTCACCTGTTCGAGCACTCTCCAATCTTGGCCTTGCATTGTGATTGGCTTAGAGAACTTAGAGGCACGAACCGCCAAAACGATATCAACATAGACAGTCAAGTTGTAAAATTCACGACCACACCAAAGGAGTCTTAGTCGTGGTATTTTGTCACAGAGCTGTAAGGAGAACCTTGCGTATGTCAAATATTTATATATCCTTTGAGAAGTGACAAACGAATTCAGTGCTTCCAAAAACGCATCCTGGAATAATGACACGAATTTTATAGGAACAATATAGCTTTCACCATTTCTTACAACGCTCATACCTGAATAAATGTCATTTTCCAGTCCCTTTAGAGTAATTTTTGCTCCTTGAATTGCGAATTGCTGATACAATTCACAAATATAATCAAATTCATTCGGCAAAAAACATTTGGTTCCTTCTGCTGCGCTTCCAGCTAAAATAGGTAAAAATGCTAAATTACTATATTTATCTGAATGTTTCAAATAGCGCGATATGTCCATCAGAAATATTGTGATGTGTTTTTCTATCATATCGATTTCATTCAGCCCTGAATCCAAATAGAGACGGCATTTAGACAAGATAGTTACAATTGATGATTGGCCACTTTCATTTATTTCATCCAAGAGAAAGCCTTTTGATTGTTTAACTCGAAGCGGCTTTGAAGTAGCAATGGCCTTAAAACCACGTTTTCTGTTTAACCAGGTATTGCCTGTCCCATGTTTAAAATCAACGTTCTTAATCAACGCCTGAATTCCTAATCTTGTGACACAGCAAATTGGTGATTCGCCTACAAACCGACATTTCATGATACTTTCTTTTACGTCATGTTCAGTTACATATTTGAGGAGAGACTCCAATATTTGTATGTTAGATGGCAAAGAAATGGCTATATCTAACGGCGTCATACCTCTCCATTTCATGGTCACATCACAATGTCCTTGCAAAATCAATTCCACTTTAGAAGTCGAGTTAAGCTGTAAAGCACAATGAAGTGCGGTTTCACCGTCCACGAATGCAGCGTTCACACATAAAAATCTGTTTGATATAATGTTACAGGTATCTACAGAATATGAATCAACAGCCATAGCAAAAATATGTTTGGGTAATGGTTGATCACAGTTTTGTGAGAGCCATTCAACACACTGGTTTGTATAATTAGGCGCACGGATCTCTGGAAGTGCACGTTGCCCCTCTAGATGCATGATTAGTTTAAACATAATCCAAGATTTAAATAGGTTTATATCACTCAAGTATCCAAAACCAAGTGACAAACATTTACTTTCATAAGAAAGATCAAAAAGCCATTCATTCCATTCATAAAGAAATGATTCCGCTTTGTCATGACTGTCTTGAATGTTTTTGAAATAATTTAATATGTGTCTTGCGATCTCAAAGTGTGTGTCATTATGTTTGTCATTCCAAGCAATTGCATGATCTAAAGCTGTTAATCCGAATATATCTTTGATGTTTATATCAATTTCCGAATGAGCAAGGACAAGTTCTGTGGCAATTGCAGTGTTAACGGTCCCGCATGCTTTAACAAGTGCACTCCTGCCATAATCATCCTGGATGTTAACATCACATTTAGAATGATTCAGAATCAATGATGCGATTTTAAAATGTGTGTCATTTACAGCTTTGATGTTTTGCAGTGCACACATTAGCGCAGTTTGTCCAATATTATCTCTTATATTAACATCACAACCGCTATGTTTCAACAGAATTTTCGCTCCCCAGTGTGATGTCACATGTATGGAGCATGCCCTGATCAATACAGATTGTCCATCTACTGCTTGAAAATTCAAAGAAGTTTGACTGTGATAAAGAATAGCACTCAAAATTTGTGCATACTCGTCATTCTCTTCTTGCACATTATAAGCTGCTATCATCAACGCCGTCTCATTATATTTGTTTTGTATGTTAGCATCAAAACTCGGGTTTTCTAACAGTAGTTTTACTACACGAAAAGATCCCGGGTGCATGCATGATAACATTAATGCCGTTTTTCCCTCGAGATCTTGTATGTTGATGTCGATAGTTGGCCAGGACAAAAGTTTCTCAATTATAGCATAATGAACATGGCTATCCATACCGCGTGTTAATTTACTTATGGCTATCATTAATGCGGTTTGACCGGAAACGCTCTGTAAATTAACGTTGCATATATACTGAAAACTATTATAACGGGTTAAAGTTGCATTACTATTTGAGCTAACCAAAAGCCTATCTACGGCACACAATCTTCCATTTCGACATGCAAACATCAACGCGGTTTCACGAGAATTCGAAATAGTCGTTTGAATATTGACATCGACATTTGGATGAGACAAAATAGCTTTGAGAATTTCAGCATGAATTCCATCTTCTGATAGCATTTTAACAATCGCGACCATTAAAGCTGTCCCACCGACGTTATTTTGTAGATTGACGTCACAGTTGATATGTTTGATGATTTGTTGTGCAGCATAAGGGTTCTTTACATAAGAACGACAGGCATGTATCAAGGCTGAGGCTCCAGTTGAGTCTTGTAGATTAATATTTATATAAGAGTTTTGCAGTAAAGAGTCAAGTATTTTTGCGTGGGTGTCGTCGTTGGATGCAATATGGTCAATAACATACATCAACGCAGTCTCTCCATCATTATCCTGAATGTTTATATCACAGTCGGGATGTGACATGATTGTTAATGCAGCAAATGGAGACTGAATATGGTGTTCACATGCGTACATGAGCGCTGTTTTGCCAAATTTATCCTTGATATTCACATCAACACCTTTGAAAGAAAGCATTTGCTTCAAAATAGTAGCATTTATATTGTGATCTTGTTGCTCGTACATAAGAATATGTAGTGCAGTTTGGCCATAACTTTCGCGAGCGTTGATGTCACAGTTATGAACAGATAAAAGCCATTTGGCGACAGCGGATGATTTCATATAACGTGTACATGCCCAAATTAAAGCTGTAGCGTCTGCAGCACTTTTCATATTTATATCACACGTTTTCCTATCCCTGTTATTCCATTCGTTCGATAAAATATATTGCAACATATTTCCATGAAGATCGTCTATCATGTAAACGCTTAATACAATATAAACAAGAGCAGTCATTTGGTTGCATGCCCGTTGATTGACATTACATCTGGTGCTATTTAAGATCAGTTTCGCACCAGTCATAGAAGGGACATAAGGAAAACAACCATACATAAATGCTGTGCGTCCCTCTGAATCAGTATGGTTAACACCAGTGGTTTCATTTGTAAGGAAACACCGTGTCAAATCGTTGATCTCATATCCATTTGATTCCAGTGTTAGCCTTTGACTGACAACACACTCTGCATAACTAATGTTTGTGTCTTTGAGAGGAGTTTCAGAAAGACGTATAACGCTGCCTAAAACATCCACATCAAGTAAAGCACACGCCTCCTCAAAACAACTACAATTGCTTATATGTTTGCGATTTAGCACCGAAAAGTTGCCATAGAGTAGAGCTCTAGCAAGCCGATGAATCTTTCTTTGAAATTCCAAATCGTGGCAACACTCATTGTGTCTGAGAATCAGCTTGATAAGCTTAGCATGAATGTCGTTTTCATGCTGAGTGTTCAGAACGGCTTTCATGAGCATAGACGCATCATTTACTTCCTTTGTAATTTCAGCAATAACGTTGTCACGTTCATCGTCTTGTAGTTCTTGTGGAAGAAAAACTATTGGTGATTTGTATTCAGATTGGAAGCTTATCACGATGTCGCCTGAATAATCGACCTGTAATTCACGTAACAGAGGCATATTTGTTTTGTCTGGTTGGTTTCAAGGTTTTGTTTGGATGGAAGTTTCTTATGTTAAGGATGGTGTGTCGTGTCCTGTGAATGATTTAAATTCAAATAGAAATTATTAAGATAAATATTTTTCATTACTGTGCACATACTTTTTAATATAAAACGTATTGCAATGGGCTATACTATTGTTATATCGAAATGGCTATATTTTAGATAAATAAGTTAATAATTGGAAGAATCTAAAACACTTATTTTCTATTATTAATCATTGCAGTACAAGAGGTGTTCAGTTTAATTTTTCACACTTCTATTGTGATGTGTAGACAAAACAAGGTGTGATACAAATGCAATCCTTTTTACAATAATAAACGTGGGCCCTTATATTTTCATTATAACTAAGCCGTTTCCATTTTCAACAAGACATAAAATTGATAAAAAACTCAAGGGTACCATTTTATGCCTTTTGAAATCTGGATCGGATGTTACACAGATCCAGAGACAACACAATAGAAATAA
>LQRL01004124.1:829-13761 GCA_001703475.1 Hydroides elegans
TCTTCATACCGTACTCGCGTGCACAAAGTGCTTGGCTTCTGAAAAAAAGTTAAAAATCATCCATTTTCAAAGTGCTCCAGAATCGACAATTTTCAATCGATCGAGATGAAACCTTGACGAGGCACAACTTCAGACCTTGGTTTATGCGTGTATAAAATTTAAAAGCTCTAGCTCAATTCCTTCATACCAAACTCGCGTGCACAAACTACCCTATGTCAAGGGGGACGGACAGACGGACAGACAGACGGACAGACAGACAGACACGCTCAACCCCATATCCCTCCGTTTCACGGGGGATAATCATTGAAGTTGTTAGTTTCAGTGAGAAAAGTGTATATTGATGTATAGTGTACACAGATTTATATGTCTATAGCCCTAACATGATGCTTAAGAATCCAACAGAGTGAACACAAACTTACCACCCATATCAACCATGAGTTTGTCCATGCCACGCGGACCGAGGGTAGTCCGCACGGCATCCACAATGGATGCACAGGCATTGATGTTGCTGATCAATTGTGGTGTGCCTTGGGAGGTGTCGGTTCCATCCTTCAGCAGAATAATCGGTGCGTTCTGAATCAAAGATAAGCATGATTATTAGCTGAAACCATAGTCATAAACATGGTGTGTTCAAACATACGAACTTAGGAGTGTATACAGTATCGAAAATGGATTGAAATAACACAAAATCAGACCCATCTGTAAATGGAGCTAAGAAAGTTTTGTTTTTGTAAAACTCATAAACCTCGGTCTCTCCCCGCTATTCACAACACCTAAAAATAAAGATAAATTGCTTAAGAGTTGATATCCATACCTAAGTTCAAGTAAGTTGATATTATGGGTCAACTTTTATTTTTAAAAATATATGTATTGTGCGCCTAAGAAAATGATGGTACGGCCTAATTTCGACTAAAATATACACGCTTATTATTGAAAATATATGAAGGCCTGTAAAGTTGATAGTATTTCCAATTAGGGTTCAGTCAAATGATTTATCATATACATGTGTGTATGTGTCGCATACGTCGTATTCGTATGATACGAATATGAATTGAGATACCGTCTAGGGCTCTCTTTAGCGATTCCAGAAGAATTCACCAGTTGGCCCTTACATTCTGACTATATGTAAATCGATCATTTTTCAAACTCCATAAATCAATATTAATATTCCATTTTATATACTTAAGATGACTTTAACTGTTAGTTTATATTCTTATGACATTCTTTAGTCCATATTTGTATCCCAAATCTAAAATAGAAAGATATTTTAGACATTTAAACTTGATCATTTTTGAGAAATTACAAAATCGATTTTCTAGTTTAAAAAATATAGGATTTTAGGGATATTTTAAAACCAAAATTTGAATTGATTTTGGTTTCTCACAATTTATTAATTAACATAACACAAACATGTACATTCATTATTTCATTTAATGTTAATCATATTTTTCTAAAAAATAAATTTGCTGAAAAATCAGCTGGTAAAGTTTGCACACTTCAATGTAATATTTCTGAAAAATGAATGGGTGGGCAAACTTGGGCATAGGTAGAGAATGTGCGCGCGGTAATAAGCTACATCCCCATATAATTAGTTTATCCACACACCCTAGCACAATCAAGCACAACGTAAAATACTAAAAAATATAGCCGGTTTGTTTACAGTTTTGTGGGCGATAATCGAAGATTTCTGGCAAGTCAATGTTGACCCTATTTTACAATTGGCGTGATATCTTTGTAAAATATAGATATAAAAGGTTCCAAGTTACGAATTAAAGTGTAGTGTTTTTTTCTTTAATCATATTTCACATATTGACATTTATTTTTGTTCAAAATGACCAGAAAAGCGAAAAATATACTTTTTCATATGGAATTTGTCTTGTGTCAGAAAGATTTTATCGGGTTCCAAGTTTCAAATACCAATATCTCCATTAATATTTGTCGCAAAACAGAAATAAAAATAGTTTTGTTCTAGTTAAAAGTTGCTCTTTTCAATGAGCCCAAATATGGTATGATTGTACAGTATTTTAGAAAATGTCTGGAATCGCTACTCTCTTCAAGAAGATCCCCATTTAATCACTAATGACACCAAAATACTTTGTTTTAATAATAAAACAATTATGCCGTTAGCGTTAGTATTGAACATAAGTTTATATCTTTGAATGTCATCTATACAGATTTAATATAGCATAGTCCAAATTAAATAACATTAAATTGATCGCAGATTCTTCACAAATATGCCACAAAACAAATCGAAGAATCCATATATTTGAATGGAACAAAATGCAAATATATATATATACATGTATATATAATTTAAAGACAACGACAAGTAGGCAATAGTGTTTGTTAGCAAATTATGTTATTGTTAGTTGAGTCTCGATAGTTACCGGCTTCAACAGATTTTGCTTTTGTGGGTGAGCGATAATACAAGAAATATATCAATAATTTTATATCTAATTGGCAAACGTATCTCAAAACATAATATATCAATAATATTTGGCAAATAGGCAATTAGGTGACAAAAAATATGTTCGTTTGTGCTTGAGAGGGTAGTTGCCATAGACCGAAGCTTCTTGAAGTTCCAGAAAAATCTCGAACCATCAAAGTTCCAAAAATAAAGTTTGCAATATCAATGCGTCAAAATATAATTGTATCCTTGAAAATATGTCTCAATAGTTAGATTTTGCGAATCGAAATAAAAAATTGACCACTGATTAGTCTGATTATTGTCCGATTTTAAAAAATATTACCATCATCTTGACAAGTTTTGACAGCTAGGATTCCCGTGTCGTCACTTCCTCAAACGGCGATATGCGCCAAATTGTAAACAAAGTAAGTCAACGAGAAAAGGAAGAAAACTTACTCAGGTAAAACTGCTATAAAACAACTAGCAGAAACAATATGAAGGGCACTTCACGATCAAATAAGGTGTTCCTATCTTCTGCAAGCTAGAAACATTATACATAAATATGCAAGGCAAATGTTGAACACATTTTCTAGCTAGAAATCGTGAAGTACTCTTCACAATATGGAAATACATAGTGCAATGATATAATGATATAAAGATATGAGTGGTAAAAATGTTGTGAATGAATGGCGAATGTTGTTAATCAATTGAATATGGACATTCCGACCAAACATAGACACTACGATCGATATAGGAACTGTATTGATAATAGAGAGTTTGGGCAGATTGTTTCAATTAGTTTAAAGTACGTTTGGAATTTGTGCAAAACATTTTAAAGCAACTACCATGAACATTGTGCAAAAAGAAAACCAAGACAATCAACATACCCAAGGGGGATTACCAAAAGTGTGATCCCGAAAATACATTTATGCTTAACCTCTTATAGTCTTATATGCGCTTGAATCAAGCCGAAACCATTATTTTGCTGCTGAAAGTGAATATATTGGAACAGACTGTATTTATTTAACATATATTTTATTGGAGATTTAGGAGAAAAAATAAATATTTAGTTAACGACTGACATTATAAGTTGATAATACCAGCAATATGTTAAAAAAAATCTATATGAAACCGCTTTGATACAATCAAATATTTAATTTCTTAAAGTTTTATGATAAAACAACACTGATTTCTGAGAAGCACCCACATTTTAAAGTGTAATAGAACCTTTTGATTATTATTTACACAATCTAATGATTATCATAAATAGACAATTCGACAATATATGCTAAACAAAATGCTATTTGGAGTATATTATAAATCAATAAATAACATAAGTCTAATTCTTAAACAATATTTTCTAACTATGAAAAGTGGTAAATGTATATTTTCTTTAAAAAAACTTTAAAAGAGAAATCTATCTTAGAATTCTAAGTGATAAAAATGTTCTACAGTGAGCCATTACGAATCTAAATGGTCGGCTCATTCTTCTCTCGTCACTGAAAGTGTACAGTACAGGATGGATCAAATAGCTGTTGCATTGTTAATGAAATGATTTTTCTTAAACTTGAGAAATGTACAGTAGAGCATGAATTAAATAACAGTTGTTTTGTTGACAAAACTGTATCATATAAAGTATCTTCGTTTCGAAACTTGAGAGAGCGCAGTATAGCATGGATAAATAACATTTGTATTATTAATGAAACTGTATTATATAAAGTATTTAATTCATGCTTGACGTTGTTTTTATGGAAACATAAGACGCGTCACAGGGCTTTCCACTTGCCGTATTTTTACGATTACGCAATAATTACGTCACATTGCAAATTTTCATACGTAAGCGCATCTATTGCCTAATTTTTATTCTTAACGTTACCCTCCCGGGTGGCATGTCGTTGGACGGTTTAAGACAAAAAGATCCATATTTTTTGGTTTTGAACACTGCACTTGGTCTTATTAATAATTTCAATTTAAGAATATAAACACATAAAGCATGAAATAAAAATAATACTCCATGTTTTCAGGAAAATACCGTAAAATATTTACCCCTCGGGAAACCGCCCGGGAGGGACCTCAGGCTTCGCCTTCGGTCCCTCCCGGACGGTCTCCCTCGGGGCAAATATTTTACGGTATTTTCCTGAAAACATGAAGTATTATTATAATATATGAAACGATATTGTTTATTGTGCTCGAATAGAAAATTATGTAAAAAAAACTATGCATATGGTGCTACGTCACATTTTCAATGTTATCTGCTGCCCAGTATTGTGTTGCGAAAATGAGTATAGCGTAAATGTAAAAGCTTGCAAATGTATGTAAGAATGTGATGTGGCGTACTTTGTAACCCGTGAATATATGAGTTGAAAAATGCAAATAAAAACTTAAAAAAAATAAATAAATAAACAATTCTTAAAATCTAATCTCGTAAAATTATTGCAAAGTCTCAAGGATATTTTGATATTTTGATGCCTTGATATTGTAATCAAACCTTTTGATATATACTTACCAAATGTAATAATCATCATTAATAATCAATTAGTTGAATCTAGCCATTGTAGCACAGTTTCATGGATACTATTATAGATCGACTCCTTAATTTAGCAATAAAAGGGTTTGCTAATTAGTACACATTGTAATGATCATTATTGATAATAATTACATCGTGTTAATAGAAAGTTTGGGCTGGTTAAAAATATCGTTGATCTAATATCCATTAATCCAAATATGACCAATCACATTGCTTGTAAGTGGTTTGTTTACATAACATTTACGCCAATCTAGAATTTTTTTTACATTCTGCACAATCTCTCTTATAGCTATCAAAATATTTGATTGCAATATAAAGGGCATCGGGATATAATAGCATTTATGATATCTATAATATAGATGTTCACAAAATTAATACGTTCAGATATATATAAGATACATTTAGCTAACTCTAATATTTTCTTGATTTTTTTTTCACGTATCCGCTACCAAGTTAAATGAATTCTATTCGTACGATTAAATCTCACAATTAAGCGTTTTGTTAAGATCCCGTCATTATTTTATGTGAATACTAAGAAACTCAACTGCAGATTATAATATGTTGTTTGCTAAACGCTTAAAAGAATGTGAAAAAAATCATGAATTGAATAACAAAACTGAGCATCAATCTTTATGGAACAACGTCACTAATGCCACATGGAACAACAACAATGTCTCATCCAATGCTCTTCTAAGTCTTGCTAAGTAAATTAATTAATCATATCTTTAATTGCAAAAGAAATAAAGAGCATACATTGTAGTACAACAAATTGTCTTGTCCATGAACTAAACATTTTATGACGCATGGAGATTTATTTCCAATCCCAGACAGGACGTCAGAATATACTTGCATTAAGTATCTATAAGAATACCATTATTTGTTACATGAAATTCATGAATTGCATGTGGTATTTTGAATTATTTATGTCTGGATTGAGGTTTATATTATTATACAGATACCATTCAGATATTCGATGGCATATAACCTACGCTGACTTTCTTTTATAATAAACCACACCAGACTATGTTTCTTTATTTTTTAGTTTATCTAGCTGATCTTCTCAACAACAAAATGTGCATTTTGCGTTCGATCTTAATGATGTTTAGTTAACGTTTCGTTATTAATTATCAAACAATAAGTATCGATTGTCAATTTACTTGCTTAAAATTCCACAGTCTAGCTTCATTAAACACACTAAAGATTACTTTTGTTATTAATTCATTTTGGATTTCGATTGCAATTGTGGTTGCACGTTATTTATTTACAAAATATCTATATGAGAATAAGTACGCACTTAAAGGATGAATTGCATTAAATAGCTGCATATGTGCACATGTGGATTTTAAACAGTATCTGCAAAATCTGTATCTGCAAAAAAAACGATCTACCATAAACTTGGTATATTTTTTTGTGAAAAACTTTAGGTGTAGTACTTTATGTGTAGTACTTAAGGCTGATAGTATAGAGATATGGAAATCAGGTAGCGTAGTCAGAATTACTGACTGACTAGCATATCATGTGTTGAAATCGGTAGCTTTGAGTTCGAACCCGACTCGTGTCAAAATTCAATGTATTTCAGCTATCTCATACGTTCACAAAATTAACTTTCTTTGGTATTTATACTGAGTGCTATATAGCTAGATAAGGGATTAATATTTTAAGCGCCGCATGTGACAGCTATATGTAGTTTTATGTTAAGTCATAATACGCATCATTATAAGTATATGTCATATTACATGGCGTTGCTTGACAATTATCGACTATTATATATTTATAGTATTAAAGTGCAATAGCATGTAATGTAAAGCTATTAAAGCAAGTCGTAGACCTAAAATATCGCTATAAAACATAGAAAAATAAGCAAATTAACAATAAAACTGTTAGATTTGTCGAAGAATGTATTTTAAAAGTTCTAAAACTATTTTGCCAGCTCACAGAAATCGAATTCGAAACCAACAAGAACAAATCAATATCAATATTGAATCGACACATTATGTGATATACTAATGTGAATTGCACATTCAAACGTTAGGATTATGCGATTATTCAAACGCCTTATGTGAGCAGTATGTTATGATTTAATTAGAATGCAATCTTCCTATCTTGATTTCACAAATAAACTCATTACAGTCGTATGATCAATATCATAAAAATCATTTGTTTGTAATTAAGTGGCTACATAAAGTTCCCTAGTATACCAGACCCTTATTGTATTGTAAGCACTCAATTACTATCTGATCTACAAAAATGTTAGATTAAAAAAAGAGTAAGACCAAATACCATGATTTTATATAAAAAATAGCATGACATTCATTATAAATATGACCGACCTGATTTTAATGGGACGCAATGTGCGTGATAACACTTATAATGACTTCAATGATGAGTATCTCCATTAAACCTGAACAGACAATTTATATGTTAGCGCGAAACTTTGATTTCCAGCGAAACTTCAATTTCGCTAGCGAAAGATTAATTTTTCGGATCATGTAAGTATTCTATATCGAAATATTATATATTAGGCTTTTTATTACAGATAACCTTAATCATATGCATAGCAATATATTCATGGTTCATCTAACCAATCTATTCAAAGCTTTTTTTATGGAGTTCTATTCAATAGTGTACTCGCAATAAGCTGATTAATCCCCAAGTTGAGTTCATGTCTCGGCTCACGGATAATCCTCTCAGGTTTTGTGCTTTATGTCACTAGTACACGTAAATGGATCAAAAGATACATGAAACATAATTATTTGAGGCTAAATCCTAAGATATGGCTATCAAAGTATCTAAAATATACTATTTTTGTAACATCATCAGAGAAATTAATCTTTCGTTAAATTAAAGTTTCGCTGCCACATATACATTATGTATCACAATTTCGTATGATATGAGTTCCCGTTTTTACTTTGCGAACTGTTGGGCTTTAGAAAATTAACACCATCAGCTCCAAAGCCATTCACATCCGCAGAATCGTCACTTTGAGTGAGTTTATAATTCAGATTGACATACTCCTTGAAATTATCCTTTTCATTCAGAATGTCGCCATTTTCGTGGCATGGTTCACCCTTCTTCTCTTCCCAATTGTCATCCTGAAATCATATTGCTTTTTAAAATACATTTAATATTGTTAGGGTAAATATTAGGGTTCTAAGGATTTTTTTGAATAAAATCATATGTAAACGTAATTTTTAAATATTTCAAAACATATCGAAAATTGTCAAGAGTGATAGACAAAAAGGTAACTATATAAAGTCTTAAAGAACAAGCTTTTAATCGTCCATTGTTTGCAGCAGACTCAATCCAACGTCAGATATTGAGATATTAGTATTAAATGATGATATATATCTGTTATCACCATACCGTATCATCATAGTCGATTCCACATCGCAACGGTTCCTTGCAGCTTTCAGGACAACAACACCAAAACTTGTCCGCGTACGACAGGAGCAGCTTGGGATCGATGCTTTTGGGATCAGTTGGTCCTGTTTCAGGAGAATTAGATTTTATGAAAATGCATATTACCAGTTTAAGTTGTAGGCATGAGAAATATGTAAATGTATCATATAGGAAATAATAAGAGTAGTTCTCTGTCTTCAGAAAATTTTAGCTTTACGAATGCATGATACAAAAAGCAGGTGTAGTTGTGATAACTTCTCGTTACAGGTTATTGGTGAGTCAAAATCTCATAATAAGACGACCTACACAATCTAAGTGTTTATTCATGTGTAAACACATAGAAATACCTGACAAATAGCAATACAGGCCATTATATATTTTTAAAAAGATAACAATTATAATTCATGTTTTAAATAATACATGATACATTATGATTATGATTTTTATCTACCTGTTATAAAGCTGACAATAACACCGACAACAACTGTAACCACAACACCCACCGCAGTGTAATAGAGATACGATAATTCATAAAGTTGATTGATTCCAGTGCTGCAAATATAATGAATGAAAAATATGAATTAAACAAAGACTCCAAAATGAAAATATTAATATTCATGTAAGGTGATGGATGAGTATGCCAGAATTATGAATATAATTTTTTTTTGCACTAACATCAATCATGTAATAAAGTCAATGAGTAAAAGATGCATAATTAATTCAGAACGGGAATATTATTACCTTTTCTTCATGCATTTGCAAAATTAATACAATTATGAAATTTTTGTTACAAAGATCAATCAAGTAAAAAAGGATAACAAATAATGCATCATGGAACTATGATAAATTTCCTTTGCACATTCCCAAAATTGTTTTTTTTTTTTAATTTTCTGATAACCTCATGCATTAAACAATATGATGTTTTATGAATGTTTAACGGTTCGAGGACATTATGATGTACTGTTAATTTTCCTGATCGTGTGATGTAGATTTGGAGCATATACAGCAAATCCATTTTTCTTTTTTTCTTATTTATTTTGAAACGTGTTTTGATAAAAAAGCTGAAACGGTTACTTAATGTGTTATTGATAGAATGGATGCAGTTCCAGAAAGATTCATTATTTATAGTTTTTGGTAAAAAAAAAAGAGAACGGGGAGGGGGTACAAAGAATAATATCAGTCCATATCGTTTAAAAACAAACCGTCGTTGTTTCATTCCTGACTATACCGCTCACATAATACTTAGGATTCCCTCGATGGCGGTTGGCAAATTTAATGCAAAGGCAATAACTTGTGTAGACAACAAAGGGATATCTCACTCACGTAGGAGGCTCCTCTGGTTCCATAGTCGTTGTTTCATTCCCTATATCACTCGCATTGTACCAGGGACATCCCTCTATGGTCGTTGGCAGATTCTCCATGACATCGGGCTGAGTGATGTAAGCACCGATGCTGATCCACATTGGGAAGGCGAATCCCAGGACGCCACCAGTTATAGCACCCTATGTAAGGAGTTACCAAAATTCATTTTATAATTATTTTTTTTTAAATAAAACATGGCGCCCTGTATTATGGTTTTAAAGGGATTAAACATAGGATTTGTCATGGGTCAAGTAATAATACGGTGCTTTGTTGATTCACATAGGGGGCTCTTCTGGTTCCATAGTCGTTGTCTCATTTCCGACGATACCACTCGCATTATACCACGGACACCCCTCTATGGTCGTTGGCAGATTCTCCATCACATCGGGCTGAGTGATGTAAGCGCCGATGCTGATCCACATGGGAAAGGCGAATCCCAAGACGCCACCGGTGATAGCACCCTGTAAGTGTTCGATGGAATTTGTATATGGTTTTTAGCTATGATCATCCAACCCTCTGTGGTATGTTACGCATGGGTGTTATTATCACTACTAAAATTGATAAAAAGTGAACATAAAACTGAAGTAGAGAAATGTTCGAAATTTAGTCTCGAAATTGTATCTATGCTTATCCATATGGGGAGAGCGAATCTCAAGACGCCACCCGTGATAGCATCATATACATTTGAAGTTGTACATTGAGAAAACATTCTTTGTGGGATTTGAGGAAGACTTTGTATGCTTTCGATCTTTATTATCATAAAATAGCAATAATGATAATGATTCGGAAATGCATTGAAAAATATTTGAAAGTGGCTACTGTGATTTGTTATATGCTTGGTAACATTTAGTTTTTCAAGAAGAGCTGTTCCTTTTCTTCTCCGAGCTGGTTAGAAAAGGAACAACAGCTCAACTGGCTTTGAGAAGTTGAACAGATTTTAAAAATTATAATGCGTTGAGATTATCATTTTGCTGTTATACGTTCATTCGTATTTGCAAAGCTATTTGAAGGTGATTTGTACACCTTGTTGAGAATTGTGTCGTCGGGTGCCTTTTAAAACTGTGAAAGTTTGCGTTGTCAAAATTTTATGTTATCGGGGCCTTCAGCGTCGCCGTTTAAGTCAAGAGTACCCCAGCGGGCCATTTTTAAAATAATGTCTCATTTTACTGCATTTGGCCTGAAATGAATTCCGATCTACTTTAAATCTGATTATTACTTGTATTTATTGATTGGTTGTATTCTAAATTTGCCATCAAGTAACACAGAAAATATCCTGCCAGCAACTTTGCACAAATTTGCCAGCAGAATAAAACATTGATATACAGAAGTGTTGATTTTGTGCATGGTTTGAAAAATTATTTTTTTGTGCTTTGTTATGTATAACTTATATATACAAGCGCATCACAATGATAAAACTATGCTTTGCTTCTATTTTATTGTAAATCAACAACTTTTTTTACTATAAAAGACATATTTATAACTTGGATTTTATTCGTATAAAATGCCAGGAAAATACGAATTATTTGAGATACAATATTTTATCTATTCTGTTCTGTGAAACTGCCAGCAAGAAAGATATTTGAAAAGAATAGATATTTCACAGAATAAATCGCTGGGTACTCCTGTAAAGTGGTTAAAGATTTCAGCAATTTAGCATAATCTTTAATTGATTCCACTTATTTCAAGACATAATAAAACACACTTAGAAAATAACTTTGAGAACCGAGTTTATTCGTTTTTCATGCATGTCATGGAATAAAAAAAGTAAAAAAAAAAATACAAAAATGTTTATCTTCTTCTATGTATTTGGAGAGCAATGAAAAAATACAAAGTATATGTTACCGCCAATCTGTGGTCCTTAGCCGATCTGTAGTTTGGCTGGAAAAAGTCAGCCAATCTGTGGTATACCACAGATAGGCTGGTTCAATCAGCCAATCTGCAGATCGGCTAGAATTTTCAAGCCAAACTGCAGATTGGCTGAAATGGAGACATGATTTTTACCACAGATTGGCTGAAATATTTAAATTAAGTTTTCATGGTAGTTTTTACATATTTGTTCAAACTTTAACTGATACAATTTTATCAATTGATATTGTTATGAAAATAATATGTTACAAATCATAATCATAAAATATCTAAGTTGGAATTGTTTTTTGGGGCTGATTTCGATCATCTTATAGGGGATGGTGTGTTGCAATTGAATTGCAATTCTATCAGATGGTTGATTTAATATTGATTTCCTTTAATGGATTGATCCTTAATGCGCTTAAGTTGGTATAATGCGGTACGCAATTAAAGCTTCTTTGATTATGATCACCAAATCTTTGTTTTCAATCTCATTTCTTTACCTCTTGGCATAAATTGAGTACTTTTGCTATTGGATTAATTATAAATCCGAGGTGAGTTAAGTATAGGTTATTCGTTTTACGAGGGCGGTATGAGAATTACTAACTTGCGAGACGAAGTCGAGCAGGTGTAATTCGAAGATAGCCCGAGTTAAAACGAATAACCGGCTTATTTCCAGGTTCCTTTAGAAATTGAAGGGCCCTCTAATGAACTTTGATTTAATCCTGTCACATGTAATTGACTTATTTGATTAAGAATTCATTTCTACTTGAAAAATAAGCAAATCATAATCTCTTTAACAAATTAATCCATTGGTGTCAAGATTGGTTCAGGAGTAATTATTAATATGCTTTTCCTAGTCAGGACGGTCCGCTTCTAAGCAAGTTAGTTATTTATTTATTGACCCTAAGATTTCTAAAGAACCGGGGAATAATCGGAGTAAACCCTCTCACAAACCCTCTTCACCCATGAAAGGTACATACTCGACATAAAGGTTCATTCTCGACTCGGATTATTGATTGATCATATAGGGAAAGTCAACAATATATGACGAGAGGAAATATAATTGCAATTGAAAGCTATTTATGTGATCCTAATTCAAATAGCTCTGGTCTCATATAGCAGAATATCAAGCAAATACCATTTATTAGTATTTCATGAAGAAAGGGCACTCAATAATCATTCGTTTTAAAGAATTACAATACCTGATATCAACCTCTATTAGTTCTATCAAAAGCGACTTATGCCACACACTGTGATGACATTTAGCAACACTAATAAACCATCAGTTTCATCAATAAATCTGATGTAGAAAATCATAAATCACAATAGAAAAACTTCAATTCGATTTTTCAGCCAATCTGTGGTAAAAATCATGCCTCCATTTCAGCC